>JAGKTI010025129.1:0-14098 GCA_018397915.1 Birgus latro
GCCAGTAAAGGTATGTTGCCCCACTGTCTCTCTAATGACGATATTCATGGTGAAAGTAATTCCTGAGGTGGAGGACAAAGATACAAAGATGCTAGAGGTAGAAATAAACAGAAGTGATGAGGTGGTAATGTCATAAAGTAAGGTGCCATATACTGGGGTTTTGGGTAAGTGAACAATGCTTATAAATGCCTATATTATTGTGTGAAAACCATTATAGACTTTTACTACATATAAATTCGTACCAAATAAATGAAATAAAGACGTAATTTAAAGTGGCTTGAATTAGTCAACCCTTCCATAGATCGTTTTTTAGCCAGGTACCCTGAAAAAGAAGGAAAACGCAAGGTTGAGTGACACCTGTATCAACATTTTTTTACCTCAGGATCGCGATTTCACTATGAATTTTCGATGTTTCTTACCAAAAGCGAAGGTTTCAGCCAAAAAACAAAAAGTCGAAAATCGGCCGGGATCTGGGGGTAGGCTGGGTAAAAAACCGGTCGGGACTCGGTGGGTTAACAGGAAAATTTTAAAGCATCTTTCCTATAGCAACCTTATTTCTGACTGTCAGTATGGGTTCCGTCAGGGACCTCACCTACCTTTCAGACTCCTGGTCATCCTCCTTTCGGGACTTTTCAAAAGCTTTGCCATTGCACTTGTCATCTCAAAGGCTTTCGTTCGAGTCTGGCATAAAATTTTAATTTCCAAACTGCCCCCTTATGGTTTCTATCCTTCTATCTGTGCCTTCACTTCTAGCTTCCTTTCTGGTCGTTCTATAGCCGCTGTAGTAGACGGCCATCGTTCTTCTCCTAGATCTATCAACAGTAGTGTTCCTCAGGGCTCTGTCCTATCACCAGCTCTCTTCCTTTTATTCATCAATCACCATTTAAGCTGTACATTTAACCCTATCCACTTTACGCTGATGATTCCACCCTTCACCTTTCCATTCGGTTCCCGCAACATCCATCTCAGCAGTTACTTCAACAAACAAGGCATGAGGCTACGGCACACCTACTGTCTAACTTGGCTCTTATCTCCTATCAGCCCGACAAAATCTTCCACAGGAGTACCCACTAATGTTTAATAATGTCCAGCTCAGTCCTGCATTATCCTTGAACATGCTTGGGGTTTCATTCACTTGGGATTTATCTTGGAAAGAACATATTACATCTCTTGTGAACTCTGCTTCAAAGAGATTAGGTGTGCGAATCGACTCTGAACCTTCTTTACCCCTGCACAGTTTTTGACTTTAAACACGGGTTTTATTCACCCCTGTGTGGAGTACAACTCTCTTGTGTGGGGAGGCTCCCCACATGCAGCTCTTCTCAATAGGGTGGAGTCAAAGGCTTTTCGTCTAATTAACTCTCCTGCTCTCACTGGCTCCCTTCAACCTCTGTCTCTTTCCCGCACTGTTGCATCTTTATCTCTTTTCTATCGCTGCTTCAACGGTCACTGTTCTTCTGAACTGTCTGCTTGTATCCCTCCACCTCTACGACGGGCACATAGTACCCGTCTAGGAACAAACTCTCATCTCTTTTCTGTCTAACTCTCTAATGGAAGAGTTAACCGTTACTCCCAGTCCTTCATTTATGCAACAGATCAACTCTGAAACTCTCCCTCTGTCTGTGTTTCCTACCTCCTATGATCTCCAGTCTTTCAAAACGGAGTGTGTCCAGTCATCTCGAAATGCACGGATCTTGAATTTGGCTCTCTTTTATATTGTTTTGGTTTTTTCTTCGAAGGAACGTTTTCGGGCCCATGGCCTTTGGTTCCTTCTTCCTTGCATAAGAAAAAAAAATATTTTTATGTCTGGTATATTACCTATAATAAGGTTGAACAAAGGTTCTGGCATGAGAATCGCAACTGTCATGCCAGTGTAAAAAGGAGATGCCACCTGAATACGTGCCTCAAGGAATAAACTCACTGATCCAACAATAAGCCTAGCTTGGATCCACCTACCTGGGTACTCCTCTGACTGAACTAGACTGTGCCTGATGTAGCAACCTGATGAACCATTGTCTCTCAGTACATTTACAGAAACACCTCCCACAAACCCTAGTTGAATAAGAAAGGCACTGTTGTCTGTGGAAGGGTCTGAGGAGGTAGTAGCCAGTCAATGATGAGAATGTGGAATGAACGTTGCAGCAAACGTGGTGCCCTGAGAACTAGATGCCTGAGGGGTCGTTCTCACTATCTGAGGAGTTGGAACATTGACCACCAATGGAGGAGGGCTCACCATCTGAGGAGGACTAGTTATATGTGGAGGAGGGCCTGTGCTCGTTGGGATGGCACCGCCGTATGGCTGTTGAGGAATTAAAGCAGCATTTGCCTCCTGCCTATGAAACACTAAAGTTGATTATCCTTATTGATGGTTATGTGGTTTGTATTTGTTCTGCTGCTGCTTGGGATACTTCTTGTATCTCTTCTAATCTGATTTCTTCATATTCTGCTCTTGGTCCTTTTTCTGTGGTTAGTTTGGAACTCTGCCATTATTCTGAGAACAGCCTTGATGATGGTGTTCACTCTGAGATGACTTCCCAGTCTTATTAGTATCTTTCTTGCTCCATGGCTGTTGCTTACGAGTTTGGTACCCGTTTGCAGTGAAGAATGCATCAGCCTTCTCCACCATTTGGCTGGCATCCTTTACTTGACAAATCTTTAGCTGAGCCATGAGCTCAGCAGGCCACAACTTTTCCAACTGCATATGCAGAGTAAGGTCAATTATCCTCTCTCAAGTACGAGGGGGCCTCGTCTTTGTCTATCAACTCATCTAAGTAAGTGGTGGGACGGTCGAGGAACTGGATGGCAGTCTCCTTTTTTTGGAGGCGCACCCTCGTGAACCTGAACCGATTCCTGGCGTCATCAACTGTGAGACCATACGCTTTGATGAGTGTGGCCCTCAAACAAGCTAAGAAACGGGAGCCGCTTAGCTGCTTCGTTGAGCTGGTACAGCTGCGCCATGTCCTTGAAATGAGCTATGAATGGCTCTTTGCGTTTACCTTCCTTGTACGAAGGAAGCTTGAGGTGCGGGGTTGGAAAAACAGTTGCTGGAGGTGCACTCGTGGCTAGGGTTGGCTGCACCAGCTGTGCTCGAAGCCAAGGAGTCTTGCTTGGAATCAGTAGCTCAAGCTCGTGTTTCTCACGCTGTTCATGTTCGTATTCTCTCTCACGTTCCTCGCGCTGTTCTCACTCGTGTTCGCACTGAATTTTACATTCTTCACGGGCATCACTCACTTTGCTGTTCATAAATGTAATGCGAGAGAAAAGTTTTTAATTTTCTGGGGATCGGTAACCCCCATGCCTTTGGCTTCTTGATGTATGAATCAGTAGCCACGGTGCTAACTCAAACTGAGACTGAGTGAATAACAATAATTAAAAATTAAGAATATGAGCACAGGCTGATCGTGATCAGTTTTATCTAGTTAAACTTGTAAGAAATAAAAAAGAAACTGGCTAAGAAAAGACTATCACATAAAATTAATAAAGCAGATACAATAACCACCAGGAAGCTAGTGCCTATAAACTTTGATGATTATGGTATAACTAATAACTAGCTATGAGTGTGTGGGTTTATTACAGTTTTGTTAATAACTTTGATGGTAGGAGTTTGTCCTGGAATGAGGTCGCCAGATGTCACGGGGGAAAGTGAAATAGGAATAAATTGCAAATAAGTCGTCAACTGTCACGGTGGGAAAAGAAATATACTGAATATATCTCCATTACTTATGGGAGAGTTAATAGGGTCACCACTGACACGAGGGCTATCGACTTATGAAATAAAGAAGCAAGTTTTACTTTATTTTGGCTCACTTCGCCGATTCTCAATAGACAAGAATTTCATAAACTTTCTCAACAGTACACAGCGGAGACTAATCACTCACGAATGCTGAATTGTTGATACTCTTGACCTCTGAAAAAGTGTCCTTACTCCTGACAATCGATAAGTAATATTAATAAAGACAGATTCTTGCTGGTGCTAACTGCGTTGGCTGGCGCAAACGGATTTATGATTTAATATGAAAGAACTCGCTTAACTACCAGTCATGATTAATATCAAAGAAAGTTTGTGCAAACTGTGAGTAAGCAAATTAAGTAAGAACAATATGGAGAAATGAAACATGATTCTTACATTTACTCAAGCTCAAGAAAAGAACTGTAATTTATTAATGACAAACAAAATGAATTCTTACGTTATTAGATAAACAAGTAATCTTTAACTAGCTATTACTCTTAAGCCTAGAAAACACGGAAAGAAAATAATGGTCAGTGAAGAAAATGGAGTCATGGCTGCAGCGACTGGGCGGCATTGCTACTCGGGCCACTGTACTTCGCAATGGATGACATTCACTGTTGCCCATCGCCAGTTCGATGGGGAAATGCGAGGGTCGCAGAACTGCTAGCAAGTGGTTGATCAACCGCAAGGTGGGGTCTTCACTGCTCTTCACTCCTTGAGACCCTCTTCCTGTGGCAGCACTACACCAACTGACTAATGTTCTGCCAGAGTTGCCATCTCAAATTCACGAAATAGCGCTAGATTGTTACTAAAACGCGCTAAAGAGCGCTAAATATTCTGAAAAAGGCACCAAAAAAAGCGCCAACTAATGTTTCTACACACGATACGTTGATTCTGACCTACACACATATTTCAAGTACACTTTTACACTCACCAGCTATGACTGTGGTACTTGGGTTACTGTAGATCTGCTAGATCCCACTCTATGATCTCTCCTTGATCTTCCTCGGTGAATGTCTCTGCTCCCTGGTCTGACTGAGATGATGTTGATGGTTGAGATGAGGTCTGAGATGCTTCCACTGACCCAATTTTTCTCAAGACACTCTCAGGTAGTTTATAATCATGACAGGATTTGCCATGCCTTCTCAGTCCTTACTTGATTGTCAAAACAGCGTTTAAGCTCTTGATGGCTAATCGGTTACGCATATTCGACTTAACAATACCCATCTGACTAAAAACCCGTTCCACATCTGCATTAGAATGGGGTAAACTGAGTATTGTTAAGGCCAGGTCAGACAGTTCTTTGAAAGGATTTTCTCCAGTCGCATCCCTATATGACGCTATTTCTGCCCACAGTCCAATAGTGTCAGATGTCTGTGTCCACTGGAGAGTATGAAGTTTTCTCCACTGGAAATCGATGCGCGTGAGTATTTCTGCATCATCAACAAACAATTTTGGAAGGTCCAATATATCATTTTTCACTGGCTTTAGGCATTCACTCCCACTGAAGGATGACATTGACTGGAGTACTTTAAAGTTCTCAGGCAAGCGTTGACGAAGTTGTGTGACAAGCTCTATTCCAAATTCTATGCATCTTCGTCGAATATCACTCGCGATCTCATCAGGAAACTTGCATTCAGACATGTTTTTTTTTCAAACTCATAGCCAAGATACGGCTTGGGATCCAAGTGTTCCTGAAGGGAATCACTTTCCTTTAACTTTTTACCTGGTATGACAATTTTAGCACTAAGGGAGTCAATAAGATGCACTAGATCACTGAGCAACTTTGTTGGGTCTTGGACATCAGCTTCGAATTTCTTATTCACACTTTGAACTTCACTAAGAATTTGTTTCAAAAATATGAGAAACACATAATTTCTCATGTCACTAAACATTGAGAACAAAAGATCTGCAGTGTAGCATCGCTCATTTTTTCTTGCAAAGTCAAAATGGGTTTTGAGCTCAGTCCACTGCTGCACTATTCTTAGAACTGCAGATTCAAGGGACATCCATCGGGTCTGGCTCATCTGTATTAGTTTCAAGGGAGGCTTTCCTTCGTTTATTAGTCCATACAGTTCCTTGTATCTAGTTTGGCGCACTGCAGAATGTGAAAACCAGTTATATGTGTCTCGGATCAAGAAGTCCAAATGCCTAGGTAGACATTCGGTAGCAGCATGAGAAACAGCGAGCTGAAGTGAGTGACACACACATTTGACTAACATTAGATGAGGAATTTCAAATTTTAGCCTTGCATAAACTCCACTATTGACACCAATCATAACTGAAGCATTATCAGTGCCAAGGGCAATAAGATTCTGCAACTCAAGTCCATTACGTTTCAAAGAATCCTTCAGTGCATGACAGATTGCATCAGCATTACATTCTCTCAACTCAACTAGGTCCAAGAATGTAACCACAACAAGTTTTTTTCCCTCCGAGTAATAACGAATAGCTATACCTAGAAGCTTGGTTACAGATATGTCATTGCTCTCGTCTATCAGTAAACTAAATTTACTGTTTCCAATGTCATTTTTCAAATCACGTGCAAAATATGGAGCAAGTATATTACACACAACAGCACTACACTTTGATCTTTTCAGTTTTAGGTCTTTACATCCTTTACTGTCCGAGAAATGATGTTTGCAGAGCGCACTTAAATGATCCACTACTCTCAAGGAGCAATGTTCAGCTATGAACAAACACAAGCCTGCTTCAGTTTCATGTACACTTTCACTTGGTTTCACAAACTGAAGTTTGGGTTGTCTTTGTGACGAAAATGGTTCCTCAGCCTTCTTGTTTCAATGTCTTTTTGTGCCTTTCTAAATCACTCAACTTTGCAGCTATCGTGCATTTGCAGTACTTGCAGAAACATTTCGTGTCGTCTCCGTCTACTTTTAATACCCAGTCTTTAAACCTGGAGTCAGTTAGCCACTGAACTCTGAAGTGTTGTGAGTATTTTTTAATTTTGCTACTCATGATGTAGGCAGTCAGAAATAATAGGCTAATCGAGGAAGACAAAAGTGGCAACTACTTATCACACCGAGGTTTAACTCTCTACTGACCAGTCCACGACGAGGTAGGAACATTGTATGGGGAAGTGAGGGAACTCACTCGTCGTGGACACGTCCAACTTTGCTCCACGTGTACATGAGTCCACACAGTTAATAGTACAAACTGCGTGATTTATCACTTTGTAAAAAAAATTAAACTACTTTTTCTGATACCTTAAAGTGTTCCAGGAAAACTAAGTATTGTATATTTGAAATGTAGGTAAAATCGCTAAATCTGGAGGTAAATTGGGTAAAAACGCGCCAAATAGCGCCATGGCGCTATTTTCAAAATTATCGCGCTATCATCAAAAAGCGCTAAATCTAGCGCGTTTCGCGCTAAAATGGCAACCCTGAATTGTTCTCACGCCAGCCACAAAGCACTACATGTTCACTGGAAGTAGCCGTGGTTTAGCTTAACGGCTAGAGAGGCGGGGTAGAGGAACAATAAATACCAAAAAAATATCACTCAGTAATGCGCCAAGGGCGTGCATGAAAAAAAAAAAAACACTAATGAAACAATAACGAACGTTTTGAGATCAATTCTGATTGGAGCACTGTCGGGACAGATAGCTAAGTGATTTTTTTTTCACTAATGCATCGTGAGTTCCCATAATAATACAATGTCATGTATTGATATGAAAACACAGTGTGGCAAATTTACGAGAGTGATTACCACCAAGCGTTGTAAATGGTTCCCTGGCTTACAGGACACCATTAAGTTTGTCACTGAATGTACAGCCACCAGAAAAGGAAAGAAGAGTAACAGAAAAGGAAACATGAATAATAACAGTGACAGGAAAAATGGAACAAAAAGGAAGAGAGGAGAGCGGACGCAAAACAAGAATGATGAGTGATGGATGAAGTAAGCAGTACTTCGTTTTTTTTTTTTTTAGGTGTCCGACGACTCTGGGCATAGGCTTCACAGCCTGCTCCCAAGGCCCAGTAGTCCTCCTACATACCACCTCTACATGTCACCACTTCGGCGCTAACACCCACCGTCCATATTGAATACATACAGGACTGGTATTACCGGGGATATTTTTACGACATGTCGGCGGGTCTTCTGGTAGATCAGTCAAGTCCAATTAAATTTAGGAAGTTCAAATCCTTAAACTGCTTCCTGCCCTAGCTGGGATTTGAACCTGGGTCCAGTAGGACTGCAGGCCACCTCTTTACCGATTGAGCCACTGCCTCCCCCTAAGTGATAGAATAATGATCGGTACCATTTAACCCCAAGGTGTAATTAACATATATAATTTCTAATAGAAAAATCATCTGCCTGTAGATTCCCAGATGGAACTCAGTTGACAGTGGCTCGCGTGGCGCTGCCTTTCTACAAGACCAAGGTGGTGGACGACCCAGAGGCACCCGGGGGGAAGCGTGTCTTCATATTCAGCCCTGAAGTTACTCTGCTGGAAGCCATAGCCGAAGTTATGAACTTCAAGTACGAAAAAATAGTGTGTTTTCCTTTTTGCACACCCATCATTCCTTGAAATACATATTTTGCATGAAAAAAAAAGTAACGTTTATACACTAAATAAATCCGGTGCACTTGGAAATTCACATACCATTTATTTGGTATGTGTCTATCAGTAACTCTTCAGTAAATGAAGAGTAAATCTTTTCTACAATTTATATATGTGTAATAATGCCATTCTTCAACCTGTGTAATATCATAGTGCCTGTACGACTTTGTATTAATATTATGGGCAATTCGTCTCCTGTCTTTTAGTTTCACGTTTGTCGCACCCGATGATGGTAGCTGGGGGGCCAAGAGACTGGATGGTTCCTGGTCAGGCATGATTGGAATGACACAGCGGGAAGTAAGTTTCCATTTTAAACCATAATTATAATTAGTACTGATATACACACAGGCAAAATAATCTTTACACTATAGTTAGAATTTTATTGTTATTCATATATAGCAAATAAGAATTAATTGTGTACACTTGTTTGACACTGTTATTATATACGAATGTACGAAGTAACTTTCGCAAGGAAGACCTGTTATTGTCTCTGTGTTTTCCTAGATCAATTACCTCTTGTTTGTTACAGAAGTGATATTCATTCCTTCTTCTATCACTCCTTTCCAGTACATTCAGTTCCATACTTCTTTTTTTCGGATGCTAAGGCATAAGTGATTCAAAACTTTACACACACACACACACACACACACACACACACACACACACACACACATATTGCCTCCTTCGGGGCCTCTCTATCTCTGTTTCTGATATGTATGTTCTCTTCACACACTTTCTGTTCGTACGGTGTCACCATTTTAACAGCGTATAACCATCACACTCCATATCTCAGGCGTACTGAGTCATATTCTGCTGTTAAACTAATATGGCATTAAGTTGTATACTTCCAACACATCCTTGTTCTGATTCTGTAATATTTGCAGTTATTTTGTTCTAACTGTGAATGTTTTGTCTTACTGTCATTTACTTGCTTTTCGGGGGGAGGAGTGGGGGGGGGGGGTGCTTGTACCATACTGCAGCCTCAGTCATCGTTATTATCACACTCTAGGAAGTGGACATTGGCTTGGGGCACTTCGCTTTCTCCTTGGAACGCGCTGCAGCAATCGACTATACCTTCCCTTTAGATTTTGGCTACGCCCGCATCCTGGGGGGTAGAGGACAGGGTGAGGTGGATCCCTGGAGCTTTCTGCTGCCACTGGGTCCCTTAGTGTGGGTGAGCATCCTGGTGACACTGATGACGGTGCTTACTGCTTTGCAGCTCATGCCACACTGCCTGCCTCATAATACAGCTCATTGGAAGAGACTGTTCACCAACACAGCCAACTGTGTTCGAGTGTTGCTGCAACAAGGTGAGTTGCAGTTGTTCTTTATTCAAGCTTCTGTTTTGCAAGACCCACCTTCAAAAAAATACATAAATGTTTCAGTATTTTTTCTTTTGGTATTTGACATTGCGATATTTCACACTGTCCTGTCCAGTTGCGATATATTTTCTTCTGGTTTCTTCAAGTTTTTAGGCATTTGCTGTCGATTAACACTATAAAAATCGTTTCATATTCACTTCACGGAGATGTTTTTCACACATTTTGGAATTTTAAAAAAAAGCCACATCCCGCAGGTGATTAATACTTATGCTGTACCTTGATGGTTGCAAGTATGCTTGATTTATGGTTATCATTCAGGATGTAAGGTTGACAAAAGTGACACCAAATTTAATGCCATTTTTATATCAATAGTGTTACCGCTGTGCCCAGATATAAGCATTTTTCTTTCTGACCTCATGAGTGTTGATGTTATTGCAGATGTGAGTGAGAGGGTTGGGTGGTGGTGGTGTGAGCGTGTGGTGGTGGGTGTGTGGATGCTGGCCACGCTGGTGCTGACGCGGAGCTACGCCGGCAACCTGGCGTCCCTCCTGACCGTCAGATACATTCCCATGCCCATACAGTCTCTCGAAGACGTTGTTAAATATCCAGTTACTCTTATACTGCTAAAAGGAACCTATCAAGCACAAAGTATTATGGTAATTTTGTGACCCTGTAGCTGAAGATATACCTTGAGATTATGTATCCTGCATCATAGAGGAACACCTTCTAGTAATCAAATTTTTATTTATTACAAATCAAGATAGAGATAATTATTTTCATGAACATTTTTCGTATTCCCAGAAACTTTACAACTACTCAGGCACTTTAACCTCTCAGTGATCAGTCATTGATTAATTATTCATGGTTTGTCCACTGAGAGAATGGTAAAATGTCTTCCAGTCCTATTTTTACTGATTAGGAAGTTACCTGAAAAAAGTTCATATGTGCTTTGGATAACCTGTCTGATACTGTTCCCTATAACCATATTTGATTAACTCTGAGCAGACTTGTAACGTCAAGATGTACTTCATCCTGGCTGACTGTGTGTGTCAGGCAGTACTATACCCTAATCAGCCTAATCTGCCCAAGATTTTCACCCCTCGTAAGCCAGTGTCAGAAAAAAAAAATGCTACGTCTTCACATCCTATCCTTGGTGCTAACTCGTGACTACTATCCATTTCGGACGCTATGAGGCATCGTTTTTCGCAAATATGTTCTAAACAAACAGTTGGATCAATATGACATTTTGGCACAGCTTGTTTGACACCATCCCCTAATTTATGGCACTACAGTGCATTGCCAAGTGTGTTTCATTAAAAGGAGTTTACTCTTGGCTTTGAAGGCGAAGCTGGCAAGAGCCGAGTAGACATTCGGACAGGGGAAGGTTTTACGTGACGAAGTTGTGACGTGTATCACTCCACCACCTCTCCCTCCACTCCCGTCTTCCCCTCCCTCCCTCCTTGCCTTCCTCCTACCCCGTATCCCCGCCTTCCCCCTAGCGCTCCCATCCTCCTTCTATCCTTTCTTCTCTCTCTCTCTCTGTCTCTTTCACTCTGTCTCTCTCTCACTGCGTTGTACATGAGATATGAAGCCATGCACATGTTACTTGTCTGTAATGGCAGATAACCCAAAAGTATATGCCGAGTATGGTAGGATCGTTTATGGAAACGATCCTGATCGCTGTTCTACCTTGTTTGACAGTTATACGGCGTTTGGTAGGTGAAAAGTTCACGTGGTACCTCACGGACATGCGGCCGGAGAAGGTGTATAGTCACTTGCTGTGGAGGAAGGTGTGCTTCATCGCTGTCGGTCATGGCCAACATGCTACGATGACCGCGTGGGTGCAAAGGAGTAATTGCGCTTCGACTCTTCCATGTCTTTAACCAAGAGAAAAGCGCTAGGAAAATGAGGATTAGTCTGAATAGGTAAGTAATTAATCATAGTTATATTTCGCAGTTACAGATAAAACAGTCAGTATGTTTCACTGGTATCTATGACAATAAAAGGGAAAATTATTTTGATCATGATACCGTTATCAATATTCGTTAAAAATTATATTTTCAAGCATTTTATCTAATCTACAGATCTGGCTTCCCCACACAGGCCTTAGTTTGTGATCATGTTGCAGAGACCATGGGAATGACCGTAAAAGCTGTGCGGTTGATGGTGCAGCGCAGCACAGGTTCTCACCCAGATACACCACCTGGGACGGCCACTCCCCCCGTAACACCGCCAGACTCCCCGACACCCCCTGCCACACCACCTGTCTTTGACAGTTTCACTGTTGGTGCCATTCGCCGCCATGTGCATGCCAAGTTTGCAGCCAAGGAAACCTTTACTACTGGCACCCTGACAGATGATTTAAAGATGGCAGGAATTATTCTGAGAGAAATCTCAGAGACGGTGATGTGGCGAGTGCTGCACAACATGGGGTTCTGCTACAGGACGTCACAGCGGAAAATGTATGTGCGGAAGGAGTCGTTGGATGTCGTGTGCCGCCGTGTTGAGGCTCTCCGAGCACTCCAGCGACATCGGAAGGAGGGAATACAGGTGGTGTACGTGGACGAGACGTGGTTCACCACCCACATGCAGCACAACAAGGAGTGGGTAGACACATCCCAACCTGCCACTAGTGCTACCTACAGCCGTCAGGTGCCACCTGGGGAAGGGGAGCTATTTGTGGTAGTAGCAGGTGGCACAGTCGACGGTTTAGTTAATGATTCATTTTTGTGCTTCCCTGCAAAAAACAAAACTGGCGACTACCACGGGGAAGTGAACAGCAACCTGTTCCTCTGCTGGCTCATGTCGCAGCTCCTACAGGCGCTGGCTGAGGCTGAGCCATTGGTGCTGGTGTTTGATAATGCGCCCTACCACAGCTAGTTGACAAGGGAGAGTCGCTGCCCTACCACCGCAACCAACATAGCGGAGCTGGTAAAATGGCTGGAGCACCGCAAGATCCCCTTCCCACCACACGCCACACGTCCCAAGCTTCTGCAACTCGCAAGAAGAACCGGCCAGAACCATTGTACACGATTGACAATATCATCTGTGAATGGGGTCATGAAGTTTCCAACTGCCACCTGCGCATCCAGAGCTTACCGCCATCGAGCAGGTGTGGGGCTGCATGAAGCGGTATGTGCACTCCTCGTTGCAGTGGTTCACCCGGACAGGTCTACAGGTCAGGCCAGAAGAAGCCAAACTTTGCGCAACAAAGGAGGTGTGGGCGGGTGCGGTACGATGAGCCAAAGCCTTTGAAGACAAGTATTGGTCTTCTGACAACATACATAAAGGTGTGGACCCCGTCTGCATCACCATCGACAGCGATGACGAGGATGAGCTGTTTCTCGATAGTGATGAAGATTAACCCCTACACCGCGGGGTTGTCGGAGGTTTTCCGTGTCATTCCCGCGGGGATAATCGCGCCCCGACTGACTTTTTAAAAATATTTGCCAAAAATCAGTTATTAGACCTAGAGTATTATAATTAAATATGCTTATGGCACATACCTTCAGCTTTCTCCTGGGATATTTTTTTTTAGCACTCGTCGAATACCGTAGGACTTGTGGAGACTTCTGAAGTTGGGTAACTAAGTCTCCACTTTACACTTCCCGACATCCCCTAATCTGAATATCACTGCCAGATATTATCACTAGAAACACCATTCAATGATTTCCAAGTAGTTTGGAATCCATACTAAAAAAAAAAAACACTGTGGTAGCAATGTAAAATACGAGCACGTACGAGCCTCCCACTCCCGCTAATTCGCAGCTGGTGTTCTGTCATTTCTTACTCATTTACCCACTCACACTTTATTATTTCTAGTGCTTTATTACACTTGTATATATCTACAGTCCTTGACCGCTTCCCACACGATGTTTAGTAGGGGTAGAGGTCACAGGGCCTTTTATAATAGTCGCAAAAGCGGCAGAAATGGACGGGCGTCATTGCACCGAGAAGGACGAGAACAAACTGGCTGTATCTGGGTAGCAAAGAGTTGAAAATGGCAGCTGCTAATGTATATGCTAAGAAATAAGTCGTAGGAAATCTAGACAATACATATAAATTAGGTAGTTCCAGGTGAATATAAAGATCACTCAGGCTTCTCCCTTCCTTTCTTATATACATTTATATTACGAGAGTAACTCATACGGCATTTATCACGGGGGAAAAAAGCAGGGGAAATTAGCGAACGAGCGCATGTTGGATGTTGCTAAGTGATAATTAACCAATTCTAGATGTATGACACTATCAGTTACCTTATTTTATATATATATTATTTTGTAAATGAATAGGGCATAGGGCTCATTTCAATGGATGAAAACAGTGGAAAAATCCAGGGAAGATTTACTTAGCGCAGAGCGGCTGAGCAGACGTCACGATAGGGTAATGGAGGGAAGGTAGGGAGGGGAGTCTAGAATGGGGGAAAATGGCTAAATTGTCAACAATGGATGGGAGTACTGATGACATTAG
>JAGKTI010025130.1:0-14098 GCA_018397915.1 Birgus latro
GAGATGATGGTCACAGGAAAGAGGATAACAGGTACTGTACATGACAGGAAAATAAACAGTAGGTCATTACCCAAACTTCAGTACATTCAAAGTTCAGCACATTTAAGGGTAGGTGACCAGGCTACTTCCCTTGGTGGCATTACAGGATTGAGGAACCTGCAGGACTGTATTCCCGTCGGGTCAGGAAGTTCTCTAACACCTTTTCCTGGGTCAGGAAGTTCTCTAACACCTTTTCCTAAGTGACTTCCTCGTATTTTGCTTATTACACACTACAGTCCTTCTCTGTTACATAAACCATTCTAATATTGCCATACTCTGCATAGATAACGTGCAAAAGGATATTAACCAGTCATACTCAAATATAAATCGCTTAGGAAGAAGTACTAGGGAACTTCCTAAAAGAATAAATAAAAGTCTAAGATACCCATTCTGGCCGGGCACTCCCACCCACAATGCCACCAAGTGCATGTACACACAAGACAGAAGGGCTGAAATCTACCCTAGTGGACGAATTGACATATATGAAAGATTTTTTTTGTGAGAACTGTGGCGGTGAGTTGCAACACCTACGTGAAAATGTCCAATTTGCTCGGACGGGAAGTGTATTTCTAGTAAAATAATTATGCCTTTATCTATTTTTATCTATCTATAGCCAGATGCCTTCATTTCGCCTCCACGACACCCTGTCCTCCACTGTCTGACTGCCCTCTCTCTAACCCATCCCCTCTTATATCTATCTTTATTCTATAAGGGGTGGCTACAAATAAATCACCCCCATGACACCCTATCCTCTGCTATCTGCCTGCCCTCCCTCCAACTCACCCCTCATATCTCTAGTCGGTTTAATCCTAGAAGGGGTGGCTACAAATAAATCGCCTCCATGTCACCTTGTCTTCTGCCATCAAGGTGCCCTCTCTCCAGCTCACCCTCTTATATCTCTATCTATGGCAACAAGACTGACAATCTCGCCTCCATATCACCCTGTCCTTCTCCATCAGGCTATTAATTCTCCAACACTCCCACATATTTCAATCTATCTACAGCCACACACCCTAAAAATCAGGACTATTTATCTCTGACAGAGTTTTGAGTAGACTTAGGGATGTGACCCCACGCCTTTACAGAAAATGGTGGCTATGTGACTGGGGAATTTATGAAGTTCCATCCCCTGCCCTAAAGATTTCTTCTCCTTCCCATTCTTCTTTCTCTTCTTCTTAGGGATTAATAACCTGTTTTCTATATCTACATTAACTCCTTCACTGATAACATTAATAATAACAGTAATAATAATAATAAACAACATCTGCATATATATTAACATCTTCACTACCACATCTATTTCTGTTCTAAACCCAAATAACGTTCCAAAGCTTACTAAGTGTCCTTCAAACTTGCCATATGATAATGCCTTTGCTTCCTCAATATGCTTTTTCTCAGCCATAATAAGACCTAATGCAGTGCAAGAGTTAAATATTTACCTTTACCCATATAAATACATAAAACAAAGACAGGAAAATTAATAACCTCCCCAATGTCCAATGTCATGAAAGAGTTAATGTAGTGAAAGAGTTAAATATTTACCTTTGCCCATATCAATACACAAAACAAGGGCAAGACAGGGAACTTAATAACCTCCCCAGTGTCCAATATGAAAGTTACAATATGACCACAAAATGCAGGATTGTCCATATATATAACGCTTCTTGTGTGTTGTGGGGACGGCTAGGTGTTATCAGTACTCTGCATCATATACTCTCACTGCCACACCCACGCCCATACCTGCACACTGAGCCGTTCCCGCAACACGTGAGTTTCTGGTGGAGTGCTATTTAAGGACCAGCCTGGAGAGTAAATCAGTAATCACTCCGTACCACACACTGTGTATACTCCTTTCACCATAACTTGGCCCAGATTTTTGTCCCTTTGTTGCTTATTTCACGTACTTCAATGGCAGAATAAGACAACACTGTGACTGTACATCCTTTCCACAGCGCTTCTTCATGACTAGCATCATATTCTAGCATTAACCTCTTGTCATGACTCAGAATAGAACAAGGAGGGATGGCAGTCTTAGGCCAAGTTAGGGTAAAACTGATATAGCCCAACAAGTTTGGTCCAGGATCAAATATAGCCCAACAGGTATAGCTCCAAAGGTATAGCCCTAGCCCAGATATAGACCAAGAGGAGGCTACCAGGTCCAGGTGCGGGGTCTAGGGGCTGGTAGTCAGTTGGGTGAGGCAAGGGTCGACGTGAGGGCGGAGGGACGGGAGAGTTCTCTGGGCAGCGGGCCCTCCTGCTGGGGTGTTGGGGGCAGGCAAGGGAGCTTAGCAGCCGTGTACTCATGGGTGAAGGCAGCCAGCAATCCACCCAAAGCCGGTCCCACCCAGAACATCTGATAAAGGAGAAAGTATTACACACCAGAGCCCATATGAGTTTGTGTGTAAGTTGATGTGGTGCAGTGTTGGTTGGAGAAGAAGGTATGTTGTCGAGACAGTGTGACTATAGAAAAATAGTTCATTCTTTGGTTTCCATAGAGTTGGGAGCATTGCAACATATAACTCTAATGATGTAAGAGCTCCTTTAATGATGCAATGAGCTGTGCTGATGTAAGTAACTGTTCTGATGTAATGTACTGTTTTGATGTAATGAACTGTGCTCCTCTAATTCAAATTCAGTACACTGTAAATGTACTTATATACTATGGCCACCTATATTTGTCACTGTAAAACATCCCTCTACAAATAAAATAAAAAATACACTATGGCCACCTATATTTGTCACTGTAAAACATCCCTCTACAAATAAAATAAAAATACTCAGCATCATTACCATATGAAATTACACACACCCTAAAAAATGCCTTAAAAAAAAAAAAAAGGAATCAAATGGGGAATAAACCGTTAAAGATAAAGTGTTACGACGCCTCCTATGCAAACAAGAATATGGGCAACAGTTTAGTGAAATCAGACATACCCAGTGACTCTTCCACGAGCCTGTGACGACCGCCAGTGCTAGGGATCGAGCAGGATTCAACCCCACGCCTGTGAACTCCGCCTGTTGGGAGAAAGGAGAAAGGGCACGTTAGATATAGCCTATTAACCCTTCACTATTATAGCCTATTACTACTACTGCTATAACTATGACTACTACTCTACTGCTACCATTGATTATAGCAGCTGTACCCATTTTCCTCTAACTTGGCCTAAAATTGCTATCTCTCCATCTTGAATGCTTACATGTAACAAGAGATTAATACTAGGAAATGATACTAAAAATTTTTTACTCCAACTTGGGCCAGATTTTCATCCTTTTGCAGCCTATCCGATCTAGCTCAGTGGCAGAATAAAACATTACTATGGCACTACACTCACTTCACAGCACTTCTTCATGACTAGCAACATAATCTAGTGCCAGTCTATTTTTACAACAGAGCATTCAAGATGGAGAGAGGGCAATTTTAGGCCAAGTTAGAAAGGGTATAGTCACAAAGATATGCTGAGGAAAATATGTCATGCCGTAAAGTCTTTACTACCAAGGAATGAGATATAAGCAGCACAAGGACGAAAATTTGGGCCAAGTCAAGGTGAAAGAACCATAGTCAGGTTGTCTGATGGATTTATATAACACAGGGTAGGACAGTATGGTGTATTATAAAACAAATCGCTCAGGAAAGGGTGTTAGGGAGCTTCCTTACTCAACAAGAATACAAGTCTAGGTTTTTGAAGTGTAGCATGAGACTCCTTGTAGAAAATACTTGTTGGAGAAGCTACATTTATGAGTGAAAAAATGTGATACAGAAACTAGTGATGATTACTGATATGGTATTTTTTCCCACCAGATGTAACAATTTGAATACTAAGTCGTGGTGGCATGAAATTCGACCAGGCTCAGTTATGAGGTAGGCATAGGTGTCCTTAGTTACTACTCAAACCAACCCTTCAGTCTGACTACACTTGGCCGACGAGCCTTACTTATGGGCTAGGAATGAGTCTCTCTGGTTACTAGTCAAACTAACCCTTCAGTCTGACCACACCTGGCCATCAACTGAGCTGAAAGGGGTTAGGGATCTTCGTGGTCACAGGTATTTCTACGGTTTATTGCATCAACTTACGCAGAAGAGCGCAGCGGCTATGTGTGCGGTGGTAACAGGCAGAGCAGCGGTGGGTAGGAAGAGTGGTGTGGGGTTGGGGTCGGTGTGGGGTGGAGGGGGTGGCTGGTGTGGGCTGCGGGAGGGCGGGTAGGCTGACAACGATACCAGAGTCACCAAAACCGTGGCCAGGAACTCTGCACCCCAACCCTGCCGGGAAAAAATCAGACGTTTAATATCTTCACTCCGCCGCCATAGTGTGCTAGTGCTGTGACATTCCACAAACACTTAGAGAATGACTGAGACAGTGAGGCTACAAGAATGATGGGGCCGTACTACAGGTATAGTACAGTAAGGATCCGGCACCCCCTAGCGATAGACAGCACCTATCAGGGTCAGACCAGGGGCCTTTCCACAGCGAGGCGCAGGAAACTGTGAGGAGGGTTGGCTCCCAGGTGGGTGATGCACCTGCTTCACCTAAGATGAACAGCACCACCACATGTAGGCTCCCCTTAAGCACAAAGAAGAGTGAATTAACGATAGGTAAGAATGATGTACTATGAAATTCCCATAGCCACTCAGAATGCAACCTAGAGAATGAGGCTACATGAACAACTGTGGTACAAAAAGAATGAAGATATCTTAAATATTTACGCGAGAAAAAGCATGAACAACTGTGGCTGGAAGAGAATGAAGATACTTTAAAGCAATTACATGAGAAAGGGGCAAGGTGGTTCAGTGGTGGAGCGCCTGGTTTGAGACCAAACGATCAAGAGTTCGCACCCTGCACGGGTAGCTGCCCTGCTGTTAGAGGTAGCGCTCTCGAGTCACCCAGCGGGGCTATATGATATATCAAGGTCTAGCTCGGGGAATTCATTTCCTCATTTCATTATATATATACGTGAGGAAAAAAGACTGAGTGAATGAACCTGTGCTGGAGTGAGTCTTGAAGCGAGTTGTGGTGGGCGAGGTGGGCGTGGAAGCAGACCCAGCAGAACAGGAGCAGCCAGCAGACATCCACACACTTGGCTCAGCAGGTGAAGACATGCGCGTACCACTGACACCTGAAACACAAAACTAAAACCTGAAACACCTTAACTTGGCCTAATATTGTCTCCGTCTTGAAAGCTGAGTTGTAACAATACAGTATAATAAATTAAGCAAGTACCACCAATATACAGTATAGGCTCTCTCTCTCTCTCTATATATATATATATCCAGTTTACTCTGATCTGGCCTAAAACTGTTGCAGTATTTCCACGCTCTGAATGCTGAGTTATAACAACAGATTAACCCAAATGTTGCCCAGGGTTCTTTAAAAAGGACGGATTTAGGCATTTTCAAAACGTAATACAGGGGCGAACATCACGGCAGGGGACTATGAGCGTCGCATCTATGAGCCACTGGGCAGAGGGTGGTACGCTGAGAAACCTTCCAGCAAAATCCACGCAGAAGATCCTTGGTCACTAATGGATTGACGCTGGAATACGGAATTAGTTACGAAGAAATGCTACGGAAATAATGTAGATTCCTAGCAGCTCTCTCTCTTTCTCTCTCTCAAGTGATCAATGTGAAATAAGTTGCGCAAGACCGAAAATTTGGGGAAAGGTGAATGAACTATACTTGTTTCATTCTAACTTGGCCTAAAAATGACCTTCCCCCATGAATGTTGAGTTTTATCAATAGATTAGCACGAGAGAGAGAGAGAGACGGGGGGAGGGGGAGACCGTCAAAAAAGGGATATCAAAGCAGCCTTTTTGTGTAACGAGGCAGTTGACCACGTAATTAGTGACTTGTGTGGCCATGGAGGGGCTTGTTAGTGGGGGTTATACACTAAAGAGGAGATAATGACACAACCACCTGTTAAGAAAAAAAAGGAAAAAAAGAACATTACAGATCAGAGGTGGGTAGACATCAATACTAACACTCAAGGTCAAATTCTAAATAAATAAATAAAATAATAATATGTTCAGTTTCTCCTTTTATAATTAACCTATTCTCTCCGTCGAAGTGGTGCTGGAGAGGGGCGCCTTCACGTTGTGGCACTGATATAGCTGGGCGGCTCCACTGCCTGGTTATACAAACTTCCCTCAGCTCCCTCCCTATCCCCCGCGAGGAGAACAGTGGAGTGCACAAGAGTAACATTAGCCTGCGGTTGGAAATACTGCTGCTCTGGTGGTGTATTAGGGCAAGTCCACACCAAACACTAGCTGGTGCAGGCGGGAATTTTGCATTATTTCAACGAATACAAGTGGCCTTAATGGACGCGGGCAAGAGTGGGCGGGATCTTTGCATCACCGTAACTCACACGCGGCCTCACCGGAAGAAAGCAGTTGAGGTATTCGACTCAGGTTTCCATCCACCTTTGCGGGTTGGTAGGTAAAATGAGCACCGTTACCTAGGATTGCACCTGGCGGAGGTAATGGTGGTAGCCTGGATGACGCAGTGGTCTTCTGTCTCGGGATGGTGTGTGAGTAACCTTCCACAAGCTCCAAGGCCTAAGTTACGGAGATGAGCATCGCAGCTAAGTGCTTTATGGCGTCTGTCCCCACATTTACCAATTCTGCCACTGGTCTCTCATTCTACCTTAAGCGAGTCTAAGGACGTTGTAAGCCACGTCAAGTGAGTCGCCATGAGTCTTAGTAAATCAAGCAAATCATCGTGAAAAAAAAAGCAAGTAATCGTAAATCAACTAAGACGTCGTAAATCCAGAAATAGTAAATCCAAAAACATCGCAAGCCGGTGGTGAATCTATCGTAAGTCAGGCCACAGGCGAAGTGAAGGTTTCTCTTTAATGATCTTTTATGTTTGACTCACCTCTGTTTACCTTCCCCCCCCTCCTTCTCTCTCTCTCTCTTTACCTACTTACCTGCCTTTCTCTTCTCCCTCTTTACTCCGTCTTCCTCTCTCCTTCTCCCTTCTTGTTCCTTTCCCCGCTTCTTTCATTCTTCCTACCTTCTTTTCCTCCCACTTCTTTCTTTTCTCTCTCATTCCTCCTCCTCTCTTCATTGTGTCTCCCTCTCTATTTCTCCTTTCTCTCCCTTCTCTTTCTCTCTGCTTCCTTATCTAATTTCCTCCCCCCTCTCTCTGCCTCCCTTCCCTCCCGTTTCTCTCCCTCCCTCCCTCCACCTGATTTCCAATTCCAGCTTCATTTTTTCTTCCCTTTGCCTCTCTCTGTCTCCCCATCACTGTGGTTCTCATCCTCACTCTCCATCTATCAGTTTGTCTACGTATCTACCAACCCACCTATCTATATCCAGCTATTTTCCCTAATCTTTAATTTTACTTTATCTTTCTATCCATCTATTTACCCTATCTTATACTTTTTTTTTTCTCTCTCTCTGTCTAGTCTTTCCTTCTTCCTGTTCCAAACCTCATTTCTCCCTCTCTTTTCCCTTTCCTTCTATTGCTCCCCAACTCCTTCTCCCTCTTCCCCTCATCTACCCCCCTCTTCCCTCCATGCTCCCTGCCCTTCAACTTATGCTGTTTTTACTTTTCATTTTCATTTCAGTTTGTTGCCTCTCTCTCTCTAGCCTATTCATCCCCCACTCTCAAATCTATCCCCAATTGCCTCCCCTCTCTCTATTTATTTATCCCCCCCTCTCAAATCTATCCTGTTACCTATCTCTCTCTCTCATTTATTCATCCCATACTCTCAAATCTATCCTCAGCCTCTCTCTCTCATTTACTCATCCTCTGCTCTCCAATACAGTCTTCAATTACCTCTGTCTCTCTCTCTCTCAATTTTCCACACAGCCTAAATCACAACCACTTTCTAACATTCCCACAAAATTTCACTCTGCTTTACCTTCTAATTTTATCCTCATTTTTAAACCTAATTTCTACCATTCCCATAAAATTTCCCTCCATGCCTTACCCTTCTAGTCACGAGGAGTGCAATGGTGGTGGGCGGTGCTAGGTGGGCGGCCCGAACAGTCCAGCTCAGCCCGCCCATCACCAGCCCATGACCCACCGCCCACCGCACTGCCCACGCCCACCCCCACACGCTGTCGTAATTCCAGTCGCCCAGAACTGAAAGAAATGGGTCGCTTTAGGATGGGATGAAGGTGGCTTGATTTATCATTATTATTATTATTATTATTATTTTATTATTTTTATTATTATTACTACTACTACTACTACTATTACTACGGTACTACTACTCCTGCTACTACTACTAGCCTATTATCATTCACAGCTAATTACGAGAATTATGGTTATTTTTCACATACATATTCTTAACATATTTTCTAGTCAAACTGAAAAATAAATATACATACAAATATAAATATAATAATATATTCTGTAGTGTTCATAAAATAATTCCATGTCAAAGGGGTCTGAGCTTGCGACATTCTGTGCAATGAGAGAGAGAGAGAGAGAGAGAGAGAGAGAGAGAGAGAGAGAGAGAGAGAGAGAGAGAGAGAGAGAGAGAGAGAGAGAGAGAGAGAGAGAGAGAGAGAGACAGAGAGAGAGAGAGAGAGAGAGAGAGAATAATTCAAGTTTTCATCTGTCTGTCTGTCTGTCTCTTTGTCTCTCTCATCTACATACATCAAGAATAAAATAATTACTTCGTGGTTAAGATGCTTTATAAAAGGGGCCCCTCTTGGTGTAGCAGGGCCCACTAGGTCTGTGTGCTCTGTGTAACTCTCCAATATTCCTCCACACCTTATCACGCTCATCTCACACTCCTTTACAACACTCTTCAACCTCGCTTCCCATCTCAACCCTCCCCCCCTCTCTCTCTCTCTCCTTTTCATGTGCTTTTTCCTTTCTCTTATTCGTACCTCCACCTCTCTTCATCTCTATCTTACCTCCCCCTCCTCCTCGCCTTACCTCTTCCTCCTCTCCTCCCTCCCCTCCTCCTCCCCTCTTCCCTCATCCTCGCCTTACTCTTCCTTTCCTCCTCCCTCGCCTCCTCCTCCTCCTCCCCCTCCTCTCTTACCCTCTTATCTCTTCCTCTCCTTCGACTTCTTGCTATTTCTCTGTCTCACCCTCCTCCTCACTCTCTCTCTCTCTACGCTCTTTTTCCTTCTCTTTTCTCTCCCTGCACCTCTCATCTTTATCTCACCCCCTCCTCCTCTCGTACCCTCTCATCTATTCTCCTCATTTTTTCGGCTTCTTGCTCTCCTTGTCTGTCTGTCCTCCCACGCGCTCTCTCTCTCTATCCATCCATACATCTATCTGTTCTTCTGTCTGTATCTATCTATCTCTCCAAACAAAGCAAAAATATAGTAATAATTTAACCCCTTCAGTACAAGGAGGTGTATCATTTCCTTCCCTCTGATATGATTTAATTCAACATAGGGCAAAACTCTACATTTATGCAGATCTATACTCATTTCACTCTAACTTGGCCTAAAATTGCCATATTTCCATCTTTGGTGCTGAGATGTAGCATTAGATTAACACTAGAATATTTTACTAGTCACAAGGAAGTGCTATGGAAAGGATGTAGAGCGCTGACTTTTTCGGCCACTAAGCTACGTGAAATAAGCTGCAAAAGGACGAATATCTGGGCCAAGTTAAGGTGAAAGGATTGTAGGACTGTATTGGTGGAGAGATTAGAACCAAAATATCCTAATCCCTTCACTAAAATCTCCTTGGTTGCTACGCTCGGTCTGCTAGTCGCGAAGAAGTGCCAGAAGACGCACGTGGATTTGCAATATTGTCTTTTTCCGCCACTGAGCTACGTGACATAACCTGCAAAAGAACGAAAATCTGGGCCAAGTTATGGTGAGAGAAGTACAGTAAGATTTTGTGATAGCATAATGGCCGAATCACCTAGTTAGGGTAGTTAAGTTTGTGTTATAACTGTATAATTGTGGTGTGGTGTTCTCTCTCTCTCTCTCTCTCTCCCTCACTCACTTTCTCTCTCTCTCTCTGAATGACAACCCACCTTTAACGGCTTCTCCCTCCCTCCTTCCCTCCATACCTTCTCTCTCTCTCTCTCTCAATTCTGTCCCATCTCCACCTCGTTTTCGGCCTCATTCCTGCCATCCTTCAACTAATCCCCCCCCCTCTCTCTCTCTTCACATCCTCGGTCTCCCTCACCTCCTTCCATCTAGCTCGGAGGAAAGAGGCTAATTGAGAGAAATATATCCCCTCCCTTCCTCTCTCTCTCTTCCCTACCTGTCTCTTCTCTCTCCCCTTCACTTTCCTCTCCCTGACACACTTCTCCAGTCAGTCTCTCTTCCCCCAGTGATTCCCCCCTTCCTTCTCTCTCTCTCTCTCTCTTTCACCTCCCTACCACCTCTCCCACACACCTATTATTTTTCAATTTTCGTTCTTTTTCATATCTCTCTCTCTCTCACCTCCCTACTACCTCTCCCACACATCTATCGTTTTTCAATTTCTTCCCCGTCCCTCCCTCCTCCCCCCTCTCCCTCGCTAGATAGACAGATAGATAAATATAAAGACAGCCAGAGAGATGTAAAGCTTTAAGAAGGCTATAAACACGATGGCAGGCTTCAAACTTATAAATTCTTTCCTCAGTGTTTGGCGAGAAGGTGTGTATGAGAGAGAGAGAGAGAGAGAGAGAGAGAGAGAGAGAGAGAGAGAGAGAGAGAGAGAGAGAGAGAGAGAGAGAGAGAGAGAGAGAGTTTTTTTGTGGGGGGGGGGGGGAGATTTTCTAGTGTGTATTTAGACTCGTATTCTCGTCAGTTAAAGAAGCTCCCAAACACCTCTTCCCTAGCGATTTATTTTTGGACGTGGCGCCTCTTTTTTAGCGATTTATTTTTGGATATGGGTGGCTAATATCCTTTTGTACGCTATTTATGCAGAGTATGGCGATATTGGAAGGATTTACGTTACACTGAACAGTAAAGTGTACTAAAAATAAATCGCCTAAGAAAAGGTGTTAGGCAGCTTCATTAACCGACCAGAATACCGGCCTTACTGCAAGATAAATCGCCTAGGAGAAGGTGTTAGAGAGCTTCATTAACCAAGAATACGGGTCATGGTGCAAGATAAATCGCCTGGGAAAAGGTATTAGGGAGCTTCAATGACCCAGAATACAGGACATGGTGCAAGACAAATCGCCTAGGGAAAGGTGTTAAGGAGCTTCATTAACCGACAAGAATACAGATGTTAATGCAAGATAAATCACCTAGGGAAAGGTGATAGGGAGATTCATTAACCGCTATACAGGCCGGGGTGTAGGTGTATTTGCATCCCCCCTCCTCTTTGTTACACACTAGCAATGACCTTTACACTCACACCGGCCAGAACACTCTCATTAACACCTTCCACCGCATGACATTCAGCATTCTATTTCCGTCACTAACATTCTAGTTTTATTTTTTTTTCCAGCGTAGGAGAGACTAACTGAAGGTAGAATGGGTAGATATAGGAGGTTTAATCACTCGTCTAGTGCAAAACACGTGTCCTACGTGGAATATAGCTAAGTGTTTGGTGGCAGGTGTTAGAATCTTGAAAGTATCGCCAGCGTGGGTCAGAGGGTAAAGAATTTTCATCTTAACTCTCCTTTCATTACCTCCATCCAGCCTCTCTATCTATCTGTCTATTTATCTACCTATTTACTATCGCTATATCAATGGTCAGTGCTCTGAAATGAATACTTGCATCCCTCCTCCATTACAACGGGTATGTAGCACCAGTCTGGCAGTCACTTTCACCCCCTTCCTGTCCATTCCAGTCGCTCATGTATGCAACAGGTCAATTCTGGAACTGTCTTCTGTTTGTGTTTCCCTCTGCCTATGACCTCATGTCTTCTAAATGCAATGTATCTAAACATCTCGAAATTAATGAAACTTTAATCTCTCGTTTTTTTCTTTTCTTTTTTACGTATTTCATGGAAAGATCAATTTTGCGGGCTTTTGGTCTTGTATTATTCTGTGCATATAAAAAAATCAATCACTCAATGGTAGGATAACTCACTGGGTTATGCAAACACAGCCAGTCTGTCAATCAATCAATCACTCATCAACCAACCATTTTACCGCTTACTCAATCACTCACTCACCCAGTCAGCTACCCAATCCCCCAATCAGTCAATCCCCCACTCACCCGGCTGTGCGCAGGGTGCCAGCAGAGGTGGTGGTGGGGGTATGGGGGGCTGTATGGCAACGCTGGCCGTGGCGATGGTCATAAGGAAAGTGGCCAACACCTCCGCCCTCACTGCACGCCACACCTCGCCGCTAGACACCTGGCCAGTGTTAAAAGGTAAATTAGACGGGGCTCGGTTAGGTTAGGATGGGTAAGGTTAGGCTAACTTTGGATGGGTTTGGTTAGGTTAGTTAGGATAGGTGTTGTTGGGTTGGACTAGGTTAGGTTAGGTTTTGTTAGGTTAGTTTAGGCTGGGTTAGGTTAGATGTTGTGGGGTTGCGTTGGGTTGGGTCGGGTTAGGTTAGTTTACGCTGAGTTAGTTTAGGTTAGCTTGGGTTACGTTGGGTTGGGTTTAGGTTGGGTTAGATTGGGCTGGGTTGGGTTGGAACAAGAACAAATAGAACAAGACCCTATTACTCAGGTATGCACAAGCCTCCTAAATCCCACTTACCTCCTTCCTAGGCGAGGGGTGTTGGGGCAAGGTATCCAGGTATCTCCTTAACGCGGCTACGGGGGCGTCTGTGGGCGTGTTGGTGGGAATGGGCGGGGGGACGGTGAGGGTGGGCGGGGTGGGGTCCGGCGGGGGTGGGTGGGGGTGCATGGGAGGGTGGGCAGTGGGTGGCATGGTGGGTATGTGGGTGAGGTTCAGGATTTGCTGGCCAGGTGTCGGGTCCTCCTCAATTTCAGTGTTGATTTTCAGATCCATTATGCTGCTTCTGAGATCTGGAAGGCATGGTTGGCTTTAGTGATTTGGGGTCAATTTTATGGATGGGTGTGTGTGTGTGTGAGGGGGTGGGTAGGGGTGTGGTGTGTGTGGGAGTAGGTAGGGGTGGGTGAGTCTGTGTGGGGGTGGGTAGGAGTGTGTGGTGTGTGTTTGGGTGGGTAGAGGTGTGTGGTGTGTGTGGGGGGGTGGGTAGGGGTGTGTGGTGTGTGTGTGGGAGTGGGTAGGGGTGTGTGGTGTGTGTGTGGGGAGGGGTAGGAGCGTGTGGTGTGTGTGTGTGGGGGGGGGGCGTAGAAGTGTGTTGTATGGGTGGGTGGGTGGGGAGTAGGTGTATGTGTGTGTGAGACAGACGGTGCGTGCGTGCGTGGTGTGTCTGTGTGCATGTCTTCCTTCACCTTACTCCTCACTCTGTCTTTAATCAACCTACCAGAGATCCCAACGAGAAACATGACACCTGGTATATGAAAAGGAAAAGAATATATATAGAAAACGAGAATAAAGAAAATATAAGTATGGGTGACTATGATAAACCACAGCAGGGGAAGAAATAGGGAAATCGGCCACCAGTTGAGGATGTGGGGTGGGGAGGGGAAAAGGAAGGGAGGGGAGGAGAGGGGAAGGGAGGAGAGGGGAGGGAAGGGGTGGGGGAGTGGACACCCTGAGATCAATACGCGGGGTAAGGCGGGGGTGGGTGGGGGAGGGGAGGCAGGGAGAGAGGGGGGTGGGTGGGAGGGAAACAGAGAGGTAGGGAGGGAGGAACTGGAGGGGAAAATAAGCAGGGTGAAGAGTGAAAGGTAGGAAAGGAGTAAGATTTAGGAATGGGGGGGGGAGAGGAGACTGAGGGAAGGAGGGATGGGGATAGGAGGATGGAGGAAGATGGGAGAGGTAAAGGAGGATAGAGGAGGGAGAAGGAAAATGAAGGAGACATGAAACGGAGGGGAGAGGAAGATAAAGAGGGGATGAGAGGTGAATGGGATGGGGAGGGGAGACAGAGAAAGGAGAGGGAGGAGAGGGAGGGGAAAGGAAGAGGATAGGGAAAGGGGAGGGGAAAAAAGAGAGTGTGAGGAGGGGAGAGGGGGAGAGAAAGTGAGGGTAAGGGGAAGGGAAGGAGAGGGGTTTAAGAATGGGTAGGTGAGGCAGGGGGAGGGGTGGGAGGGAGGGACATGGGGGGGGGAAGGGGAGGGAGAAAGACACTGGGAAGGGAGAGGGAGTGGGAGGGAGAC
>JAGKTI010025132.1:0-14096 GCA_018397915.1 Birgus latro
GGCGGGGGACAGAGCAACATGGAGGCGATTTGTTTGTGGCCACCCCTCACGGGATTAAAGTGTCTGGCAATATATAGACAGACAGACAGTGTGTGTGTTCTTACCTAATTGTTCTTACCTAATTGTATCTTTACAGGAATGAGTCAAGCCCGTATTGCCCCGTGTCTTAAACCATTTTTATCATACATCTCCTTAAATTTATGAATTGTTTTGACACACACTATTTCATTCGGTGGGGCATTCCACTTATCAATTGCCCCATTTGGGAAAGTAAATTTCCTTACGTCTTTATCACCTCTCTTTTTATGCAGTTTTTTGCAGTGTCCTCTTGCTGATACTTCCCAATAGGTTATATATTCATTTATGTCTATTTTCTCTTTCAATGATATGCATTTGCATTTGTATAGCATAATTATGTCTCCTCTTTTTCTTCTTTCCTGTAGTGTTGGCAGATTCAGTTTTTCTAATCTTTCTTCATGGCTTGGATCCCTTAAGCTTGGTAAATATCTTGTAGCAGCCCTTTGAATTTTTTCAATCTTATCTATGTGTTTCTTTAGATGAGGATTCCAGACTCCTGATGCATACTTCAGGGTTGGTCTGATGAAAGATGTTATTATCTTCCTCACCATGTCTTCGTTAATGTATGTGAATGCTATTCTCATATTTGCAAGCAGTGTATACATGTTCTGTACTTTTTCATTTATGTGGTCTGCCGGAATTAGTTTGTTATTGATAATCACACCTAAGTCCTTCTCTCTTTCCGATGTGTGTAGGGTTTTATTTCCTAATTTATAATCCCAATCCGGTCTTTTCCAACTTTTACCAAACTTGATTACATGACACTTGTCCACATTGAATTCCATTTGCCATGTATTACTCCATTCATGAAGTTTATTTAATTCTTCTTGTAGCTCTTTACAAGAGTCTATGTTTGTAATTCTCCTTTGTATTTTTGCATCATCAGCAAACATATTTAGATAACTTTCATTTCCAATACTATTATCTGTCATTTAGATACACTAAAAACATAACTGGTGCCAGCACTGAGCCCTGTGGAACTCTGCTAGTAACTTCCCTCCATGATGAGTAATTTCCCCTTAGTACTGTTCTCATTTCCCTTTTTGTGAGAAAATCTTGCATCCAACAGTACAGTTTGCCTCGGATTCCTCCTTGATGGTACAGTTTCCATAAAAGTCTTTGATGCAGTACTCTGTCAAATGCTTTCTTGAAATCTAGGTAGATACTGTCCACCCATCCTTCTCTTTTCTGTAATGTTTCTGCAACTCTGTCATAGCAGCTTAATAAATTAGTAACACATGATTTCCCTTTGTGAAACCAAATTGCCTTTCTGTTATCATATTGTGTTCTTCTAGATAGTTTACCCAAACTTTTCTTATTAGCTTTTCCGGTGTCTTACTTGCAACACCGGTTAGTAATACTGGTCGGTTGTTGATTGGATTTTGTCTATTCTCTTTCTTGGATAAGGGGAAAATGTTTGTTTTCTTCCAAATATCTGGCAGTTTACCTTGACCCAAGGATTCCTTGAATATAACGATAATGGAGGCGGTGTCTCAATCGGTAGAGAGGTGGCCTGCGGTCCCACGGACCCAGGTTCGAATCCTCGCTGGGGCAGGGAACAGTTTAAGGATTTGAAATTCAGCAAATCAGGCTTTACTGATCTACCAGAAGACCCGCCGACATGTCGTAAAAATGCCCCCGCTAATACCAATACACCAGTCCTGTATGAGACAGCCCTAGCATGTATTCAATATGGACGGTGGGTGTTAGCGCCGAAGTGGTGACATGGTATGTAGGAGAACTGCTGGGCCTTGATAGCAGGCTGTGAAGCCTATGCCCAGAGTCGGACACAGAAAAAAAAAAGAAAACTTAACTCCTTTGCACATTCATGTAGCACCCAATATGAAATTTCGTCTGGACCATTTGTTTTTCCTTTGTCTAATTTACTTAACTCTTCCTGTATTTCTTTTTCCGATATTTGTATATCTGGTAATATGTTTGGGTATGCATGTTCCATTTCATCTCTCTCAAAATTATTTTCTTCTGTAAAAACTGATTGGAAATTCTTATTTAGTACCTCACAAATATCTTTCTTTTGTGTATATAAGATCCCTTCATCCGTAATGGATTGTATTTTATCTTTTACTTTGGCTTTGCTTTGGATGTAGCTGTAAAATTGCTTCGGTTGATCACTACATTTGCTAATGATGTCCTCCTCAAACTGTTTTTGGGCTTCTCTCCTTATTCTTGTGTATTCATTTCTTGCCTGTTTATAGTTGTTATATACCCTCTCACTGTTGTGTCTTCTGTATCTATTCCACAACAAGTCTTTTTTCTTTTGATTTTTTACATTCTTTATTAAACCATTTGTTTATTTTCATTTCTGTTTCTTTGTCCTTAGGGATGTAATTTTGGACTCCTATTTCATAAAGTTCACAGAGTTTTCTATATATAACATTTAAATCTTGTCCTCTAAGCTCTCTTTCACAATCTGTTTCTAAGAAGTATTTCTTTAGGATATGATAATTGCCCTTTTGTAGTTAAGCCTCATTTTGTAACTTTCATTACACAATCCTGAAGTTGCAATTTAGTATTGCATGGTCGCTTTTGCTGAATGGAGGGTGATACATAATACTGTCAATATCATTTTCTTGCCTAGTAAATATAAGATCTAGTACTGATGGTACATCAAGTCCTCTTTTTCTGGTGCTTTCTTTTACATGTTGCGTTAGGAAAAACTCCTACACAAGGTCCAGGAGCTTTTTGTTCCTGGCTTTTTATTACTAAAGTATTCCAATTTATATTTGTATTGAAATCTCCTGATAGTATAAATCTTTCTGATTTCTGCCCCATTCTATGTAGTAATGCTCTTAAACTCTGAATTGTACTCTCTACCAGTTCTTCATATTCGTCTTTTTCCCATATGTTTGGTTTAGGTGGCATGTATAAATTTGCCACAATAAATTTCCCTTCAGATGTCCTAATCTCTACTGCTGTCAGTTCTGCCTGTGAGGGTATATCTAGTTCTATTTCTTTGGCTTGCAGATTTTTCTTTGTTAATATTATATTTCCTCCTCCTTTTTTTAAGCTCCTATCTCTTCTCCATATATTGCATTCCTCTAGGTTTAGGGTGCCATTTGATATCTTTGATTTCAGTTAGGCAAACAATATGTGGTTCCTTCTCTTTAATATAATCATTCATCTCTACTAATTTAGATACCATTCTATCTACATTTGAGTACATCAACTTAATCATCTTGTTTACATACTTGTCATGACTTGGGTCTACTACCTTCTTCCTTTCTATTCCCTCCTGTTTATGTACCACTTTCGTACCTGCAATCCTATTACTTTGTAAAAAACTGTGTTCTTCTCTTCCTCTGATCTTCCCTCGTTCTTTGTTTTGGCCTCCTTCCTCTTCTCTTTTAGTAATCCTAGTTCCTCTTGAGTTAGGTATTTTTTTATCCAAACATTTTTGAAATCCTCTTTATCTATAAGTTTATTTGCATTTTTCAGTATTTCCTCCACAGTGTTCACTGGAAGGTTACTTTCAGTGGCCTTCATTTATTTCTCTCGTATTTCTCTAGCCTTTTGTGTTCCTTTATGTCTTTCCTACAGATTTCCGCTGATACTTCATTCAAAATGTTCATTACATTTGCCATCTCCTTTTGGTCTCTCGAAATCTTGTTTTTTATTTCATCCTCCTGTATACCAGTGATTACTATAGATTTGTTGATGTCTGCTGAATCTTTGACCAATTTGGGATTGTTCTGGATTATTTTCTTTACTTCCTTTTTAATGCTCTTTTCTTCAGCTCTTGTTTCTAAGTCTTTCTTTACTTTCACCATTTCAGCATACGTGGTTTCCACATCATGTTTGTAGCTTTGCATCGCTTCAGTCACCTGGGCTTTCTCCTCAATATCACTGCTATGATCTATCAGAGTGCTGGCCTGCCTTATTGTCTCTGTATCATTTCTGAACTCTTCCATAATACTCTCATGGTTGACAACTATGCTTGCCATTTCACTAATCTTCCATCTGAGTGTACCAACCTCAACTAAAAGCTCATCTATTGTTGTGTCTTTCCAGCTGACTTCCTTTACTAATTTTTCATTTTCTTCCTTCTGCATGTGCACCTGCTTTTTAATTTCATTCATTTCGCTCTGAAATGCCTTCTCTAATCTCTGCACTCGTTCAGAGTAAATCGTGATGCCTTATTCATGATCCCCTTATATATCTCCCACATCCGTCCATTGCCGGAGTACTCCTCATCATTATGAAATCTGGGGTACATAGGCGACCATAGGCTACTGGAATCAGTACAGCGACGTTGGACAAAGTCAATACAGGGGCTTGAAAGCCTCGACTATGCGAGTAGACTGAGGGCTTTGAACTTATTCTCCGTTCAGGGGAGACTGCTTCGACATGACATCATCAAATACTGGCAAATATTTCATGGAAACTCTTCATTGACCCCAGATGATCTGTTTGCCCGGCCTCTTTACCCTACTACTCGGGGCCACCAGGTCAAGACTGCCCACTCCAGATGTCATTTTGACGTGCGTAAAAGATTCTTCAATATAAGATGCGTATCACTCTGGAATTCCCTGCCCGACTCTATTGTTTCTACTCAGGACCTAGATTCTGTTAAAGTAGCTCTCACTTCCCATCTTGGTGACCCCATGTTCCAGTTCCATTAACTATATAATGATATTTTTCTTATCCTCTTGCTATCTGCTCCTGTTCCCCCACTTCACTCTTCAGCAAGTAGTTATTCCTAGCTGCATATGGTGCACCTTCCAGCCTATATCTTTGCTTTGTTCTTTCTTACTTATTTCCTATTTTCTGTGGGCTGGCACATCAGCAGTATGTAGCTTCCGTCGGCCCCTCCTTTGGGCAGGCTCAGTGTCCGGGAAGCCCACCAGGTGAGATAACCAACTGATTGTATGTCTCCATTTCCTCCAGTTCCGGGTAGAAATCATCATCCTGCTTTCTACCTTTATCCCTTTTCTTAACTCCTTCCATATTTACTTTACTAAACATGGTAAGAGGACTCAACACATCATAGTTCATTCACACTCAGACACCCAGTTACAAAGTCTATCTCTAGTTCTCAACTTAGCACAGCCATCTCCATAAATCAAGACTTATCTATGATCAGTGAATGGGGACAAAACAACCTTGCCTCATTTAATGCTAGTAAAAGTAAATATATACAATTTACTAATAGACAGATATTGCCTGATTCATATATTACCTTCAATGCTACTAATATTCCCATCTCCAAAAGTATTGAAATTCTTGGCGTCTCGCTTAACAGTGCCCTCTGCTGGACCTCTCATGTCAGATCACTTGCTAAAACCGCCTCAAAGAAACTTGCATTATTATACAGAGTCCGCAACTTCTTCACCACCGACCAGATAGCTATAATTTACAAAAGTCATGTGTGCTCTCAGCTTGAATATTGCTCACCCTTGTGGAATGGATGTGGAGAGGTTGCATTAAAACAACTAGATAAAATTCAGAAGAAAATCGTTGGAATTATTAATAACTCTGCTGTTACAAATAATTTACCTTCCCTAAAAATAAGAAGGAATGTTGCCTCCCTTGCATTATTTAAGATACTTTTATGGTAAATGCTCAGACGAATCTGCGTCCATTGTGCCACCTCTCCATGCCTTCCCTCGTGCTACAAGGCCATCTGGCAGCTTTCGTGACTGGAATGTCACGCAACCATATTGCAGAACTTCCGCCTATCAGAATTCTTTTATTCCCCGAACTGCATCTCTCTGGAACTCGCTTTCTCAGAGTTGTTCAGCCTACAGCTGTTGAAGTCCAACTGTTACAGATATTTCATGAATGGAAGACACCAGTAACCTGGTGTATGGATTTTTTTTTTTTAAATTCATTTGTTTTTCCTTCCTCTGTTGTTACATAAAAAAAATTCCTCACCTTGTGGTACTATTAAAAGAATGTACATACTCAGAGAGTCATAGTTTACATTCCTCACGCCGTAGCCAAAACACTAAACAGCTTATTCGCTTGTTCAGCGCATCTGTACTATTTGCTGTATTCTGTTTTTAGAACAACACTTTTTACTTGAACTTTCTCTTTTATATTAGGCCAATATTTAGTTGGACCTAGTACAGAGCTTGACTCATATAAAGATACTTTTTAGGTAAGGGCCATTTGGAGCAGATTTGGCTTGGCAGCGGAGCAGCAAGACTACTCTCTCTCGTGTCTGGTGTGTGTGTGTGTGTGTTTGTTTGTGTGTGTGTGGTTATATCAATTCGTTAGCTCATTTAATACTTATGACTCTTCCAAGACAAGTAAAGTTTCCAGATGCTAACAGCAATATCTCTCCCCCCTCTAAAAATAAATCACAGTGGCAAATGGTTAATGAGAGATTGCTTAGAAATTTCCTGTGAGTTGAATTCAGCTCTATGAAATTCGTAACAAATAAAAAAAGAATAGAATTGCTCTGGGACCTACGGTGACGCTCTTATTTCGAACAGTTTACCGAAAAAATGTCTATAGCCTATACAAAGAGATCCACTACCCAGTTTCTTTCTCAATGGGCTTAAATGGAGAACTTTTACTGAAGTTGCTTCTAGATGGCACCATCACAGGTGACAGCTGACAGCAAATTTGGATTCCCTATGTCAGATAACTTTATGTGGGACCACATTTATGTCTCAATAGGCACTTTTAATAAAGTTGTCGCTAGATGGCGCCTACTCAGGTGTCGCTGATGGCAAATTTGGATTCTCTGTCAAATTTCCTAGTATGGTACCACTTTTATGTCTCCAAAGGCCTCCTTTTAGCAAATCCGCCAAAAGCAGAATAAGAAGAACGCTGGCCATTTACTGACCTGCTGACTATCACCGCATGTAAGAAAGACGTCATGGTACACAGAGGGTTGAGGTATTGAGTTTGCAATATTATTACATTTTTTCCCCAACCAGTATATAAATGAACGACATATAAAAGTTAAAACCGACCAGTGTACTGTAATTCCGTACATTCATATGTTTGTCCATTAAAAAAATACCTCGGGTTGTTGGATGAGCTGTATTAATTATTTTTAAAGCTTACACCATTCGGAAGAAAAATTTGTCAACATTCTAGGTGTACTGTATATTTATTAATCTGTCATTCTTGATAGTATTTTCTAGGGATCTGTGAACTCATAGATTATACCTTATTTCAGGTTACGGTTGCCAGGTGGTACCGAGACCTAAGACAGATATTATCGCAATGATGAGAGTAAGAGTTACTGAGAGTCAGATCAGTGTCCAGTACCACTACAGATATAACAACTGAATGGAGATGGCAGCAAGAGGGGGGAAACCCTCTGATACAAACTCCCCAATCCCTGGTACGAGAGAATCTGGTTTGAGCAGAGAAAGGCAGGTTTACTGACTTTCTACTTGAGGGCAGGAGGTGGTTCTTACCCTTGGATCATTGGACTTCGTTTTATATTTTATTCGGTTCTTGGCAGACTTCTCGTGATGGGATTTGTATCTAATGGGATTTGTATCTAATTCTTTCACTACCAGACGTCATTCCTAAGCTTATTAGAACAATCACGCAACAGCAAATAATAAAAAAAAAAATCATGCTAGGGTAGAAGAGACTGAGACTGTGGAGAGGAAGGACGGGTTTCTGTGACTTACACAAGGATGGGAAGGTTTATGGAGCGAAGAGAAGAGAAGAGTGAGTCCAAAGGTGCAATGAGAAGAGAACGGGGACATTTTGTGGGGCGAGGGGAAGAGAAGGTATTTGTAAGGGACGAGGCTAAGTGAAAATCTACAAGACAAGGGAAAGAGGGGAAACTGTATGGAAAAAGCGAGAGAAGGGGCTTAATAAGGGGAGAAGGGAAGAAAGTAGGAAATTTTAAGGGCATGGGGAGGATAGGGGAGAATCTGGGGGGCAACGGGAAGAGAGGGGAACATTTTTAAGATCAAGGGAAGAGAGGGGGGAGTTTTAAGTGGCGAGCGGATGGGAAGAGAAAATTTTTAGGGCAAGGGAAAGAGAGAGGAAGGTGTTAAGGGCAAGGGGAAGACAGAGAGAAGAATTTTAAGAGCAAGGGGATGAGAGGTGAGAATTTAAAGTGGTGAGGGAAAGAGAAGGGAAATATTTATGGGGCAAGGGGAAAGGAGGTTGGATTTTATGAGGCGAGGGAAGGAAAGAGAGGAATACTACTGGGCATCTTGAAGACAGTGGTGAATTCTGACGAGCGAGATGAGGGATGGGGGTTATAAGGGTGAAGGGTAGAGATTCTAAGGGAAGAAGGCGGGTTAAAAAAAAGTTGAGGGGAAAAAAGGGATAGACACTAAGGAGAAAAATGAGGAAGAAACAACGGCAGGAAGAAAAGCAGAGGGAGTTTGAGATAAATGGGGCAAAGGGAGGAAGGGTTTGTAAGGGACGAAGGGAAAAGGGGTGAGGGAAGAAGGGGAGGGATTCTGAAGAAAGCAAAGAGAAGGAGGGAAGGGTAGATTAGGATTATGTGGTGTTGAATGAAAAGTTGTTTATGGAGCGAGTGGAGAAAATTCCTTGGTTGTGAAGATACGTGGATTCTATTTAGGCTGATGGAATGAGAACATTTCTGAGGTCATGTAATACTGAAAATAAAGGACGAGGTGTCTGTGGTTTGTAGGGATGACAGTGTTTAAGGAGCTAGGACACAAGACAAAACATTTCTGTGGTTCTTGATTATAGAAATGGGAGATTTCATTGATAATTAGAGGTAGGACACATGTTTTATGGAACGAGGGAAGAAGAAAGAAAAAAAAAGAAGCAAAGAAGAAAATCATCGTCGTCTGATCATTTTTTGTAATTTATGGATATCTTCTGTAATATCGTCAGTCAATAAAGTTAACAAAGAAATATCCTGGTAAGGAAGACAAGAGACTTCTAAACCCACGTGAACGCGGTCCTCAGTCGTTCTGTTGTGTATTTATTACAAATGATTAATACATATATAACAATGTCATTTTTTCCGTACTAGGTATTCTCTTTCCTAACAATGGTCTCATTGAAGATGAAAATGGTTGTGTGGTGGTAACTTAAAAACGTTAATAAAAAAAAAAAAAAAAAACTATAGAAATCGTTTATACTGTCATTCTTTCACTTGAAAGGATTTTCCCTAAGCAAAATGAAATCACCTCGTGTAGGAAGAATAACATTTAAAGTTGATAAAATACGCAAAAGTTCAATCTAAAACAAAAAAGGCTACCAGAAGGGGATGCATTTGTATTTTACAACCATGTTATCTTTTGGCATTTTTCAGAGTAAGATAGGAGGAACCCAAAACTAAAAGTGGGCTAGTGGTGTTCTTTTCATTGACTACCGAACCAAAGAACATTATCACCAAGTTATTCTTTTTGCACCTCGTATTATTTTTACCTTGACTAAATTTTCCTGGCCTGGTCGGTGAGGCTCGATGATTTGGTAAAAAAGAAAAAAAGTGTCCTTCCCCCGTTTATCAGATGATTGTGACGACATTTCTAAGTCTAAAATTCTGCAGGCATTTGGCATAACAAGGTATTAGTTAATTTACAATCCTCATTGTAAGTGACACAGACATTAAGACATTTCGACCATTCTGATCCATGCATACCGACGCACATGTAACCATCAGCACTTCAAGCTGCATTGTTTACAGGCTGTGTTAAACTGAACGGCACTTGACGTCCATCTCCTTTGTTTGACTATATTTGGGAGGAACGATGTTCGCAGCGTTCCAGCATTGGACTCCTGTTGCGTCAACCTGTTTCTGCCTCCATTAGTTGCAGTTTTACAAATCTCTGTGTTGGCCAGCCGTTACTAATGAAAGCTGCTTATTTCCCATATGGGGTTGTGGCAGTGGGAGTCCAGGTGGGAGGGGGTACACTTTTCTGGGTTCTAGACTGCCAGCGTACAGGATTCTTATACTCAACATACCCTTGTAAATGTGGAGTCCCCTTCTCTCCCTTCTCCTTTCCGATGATACTTCTCTTCACACTCCTGTCCACTGCAAATCGCTGAACATATTCCACTTCTGGACGAAAATTATTCAAAGTGAAACACCACCTTCGAGTTTTAAAACCACGGGCAGAGGCACGTCCGGCCATGGCTGAGGGCGACTGTTAACTAATTCAAATGATACATTCCTAACGCTTCCTATCACATCCACATCCACACAACAACGCTCCATCACTTCCTCATTTGTCAGTCTGTCTCTCCGTGTGACTCCACATGCTCCTCTCATCTAACTCATTTCCACTGCTTTCACTCTTGACTTCTGTCTCTCCAACAAGGTCCAAGCTTCACTTCCATATTTTAGAGTTGGTATGACAATACTGTCATGTAGCAGCTTTTTCACTTCCATGCTCACTTCCCTTTTTCCTTATCACTGCTTTCAAGGAACCAGCAACCTTTCTTCCCTGCTGTACTCTTTCAAGCACTTCACCCTCTAAACTTCCACCCTTACTCATCACACTACCCAAGTACTTAAACGAACTCACATTCTCCATATCCCGCCCATCCAGTCTCACTGTACATTCACTGACTTCACTTCTCTCGAAGACCATCACTTTACTCTTCCTTACATTCACATTTAGATTCCGTCTCTTACACATTCTCCCAAATTCATCTACCAAGCCTTGCAGCTCCCCTTCGTCTTCAGAGAGTTTCTCAGTACAGGGAGTTTCCAAACGCTGCCCTCTCTCACTAGGGTCGCTCCAACATCCACTGCCCTACCTTGTATCTCTTTTATAACCCCATCCATGTACAGATTGAACAACCACGGAGACACGACACATCCTTGTTTCAATCCAACCTTCAAATGGAAAAATTCATTCAGTTCACCATCCACACGCACTGCAGCCTTAGCACCCTCATACATACTCTTCACTGCCTTCAGCAACCTTCCATCTACTTCATATATTCTTAATACTTTCCACAATCCTTGCCTATCCACCCTGTCATATGCTTTCTCCAAAACCATGAAGGCTGCATACAACTTCTTTCTTCTCTAGCAACTTTTCCACTAACGATCTAAAACTGAATGTCTGATCTACACAACCTCTTCCCTTCCTAAAACCTCCCTTTTCTTCTCCAACTAATTTCTCTGTTATTTCCCTAACTCTGTCAATAAGTATCCTGCCATATACTTTTCCTATTACACTAAGAAGGCAAATGCCCGTGTGATTACCACACACTTCTTTTTCCCCTTTTTCTTTGTACAGTGGAATAATTATACCTGATTTCCAATCCTCCGGGACTCTACCTTCCTCCCAGGCCAATCAGCACACCGTCCACATCCATTCTATTACTATCTCTCCCCCATACTTCAGCATTTCACCACACACTCCATCAATTCCTGGGGCTCTCCCCATTTTAACTTTCCTTATTGTTTCCACAACTTCCATCCAACTGATTCCTTCCTCTCTTCCCACATCCCTCTTTCTGTCAGCCATTCCCCAGCCACTTATACTTGCATTACTTTCATTCTCTATATTCAACAATTCATTAAAGTGTTCTCTCCATCTGTTCACTTTTCTCCCTTCTCTACTAGTAATCCACCATTAGATAAAGATGAAACTACAAATCTATTATTTACGACTCTGTGATTTACAAATCTGTGATTTACAACTCTGTGATTTACAACTCTACAATTTGCAGCTTACGATCAATTACACTACAGCAGTCTTCTACAAGTACTGACGCAACTCTACGATCAACTTTTTTTTTAATGCAAGGAAGAAAGAAGCAAAGGCCAGGAGCCCGCAAACTATTCCTTCCAAGGAAAAAAAAAAACAATACAAAAGAGAGCCAAATTCAAGATCCTTTCATTTCGAGAAGCCTGAACACACTGCATTTGAAAGAATTGAGTGTCAGGGGGGAAATGAGAAATTTAGCTATGAATGCTAGGAATAACTATCGAGTCGATTATCACGAGAGAATCGACTCGTGAAATCAAGTAGCGATTTCACTTTTATGCTGGCTTACTTCGCCAATTCTCTAGAGTCGAGAATTTATAAACTTTCTCAACAGTACACAGCAGAGACTGAACGCTCAAGTAGGCTGTATTACTGTACTGTTGGCCTCTGAGAAAGTTAGTTTCTACCCTTAACATTCAATAATAATAATAATAATAATAATAATAATAAACAGGATCTTGGCTGGGCCAAACTCCTATCTGGCACAACGGATTTAAGAATAAATACCTAGAGCTGGCCTAAGTACCAGTCGTGAGTAATATAAGTAGTCGTGCTAACTCGGAGTACCAAAATGTACTAAATATGAGGGAAAATCAAACACGACTGTTACATTTAACAAAGCTCAAGAAAACGAACTGTAAATTTATTAAATACAAGAAAATAAATTTACGTTACATGAATCAATTCAAAATCAAAGAAAGGGAAATGCACTCACTCAAGCACTCAGACAAATAGCTAAATAATCAAAAACCTTAAGCCTAGAAAAAAACAAAAGATATACTAATCGGTAAGGATGAGACCGTCGCTAATACAGTCGATCACCAGGCTGGTGGGAGCTTCGGGAATTCACGCCGATACAGCCGAGACTTCTGAGATCGCTAAGAAAAGAGACCCGCTCGAGCTTTGTGCACATCACATCCACACTCCAAGACTGACACTGGGACGACTGACTGTGTTTGAATGTCCAACGCAAGGGACGCGTGAAAGAGGTGTGGCCAAGTAACAGCTAGGGAGCAAGTACAAAGAAATGACAGTTCGGAAATTATTGCTCAGAGGAATGCACTGTCTGTCCATAAAGACAATCACTCGGGAAAGAATGACGAAAGTTTTGACAACTTGATGCAAATATAAGTACAGAAGTGGACGGTTAAGAGACTGAGCGAAATTTCATGCATTTCAGAACTATTCGTCGCTCCCGCAAAATCAATCGAGGTCACGATTTACAATACATAATTTCACGATGTAGAAAATTCGTGACATGGAGATCACAGGAAATAAGAAGTACAGAGAAAGGGAGACAGCTTCAGAGTTGACCTGTCGCATAAATGAAGGACTGGGAGTAAAGGTTAACTCTTGCATTAGAGAGCTGGACAGAAAAGGGATGAGAGTTTGTTGCTAGACGGGTGCTATACGACCGTCATAGAGGTGAAGGTATGCAAGCAGACAGTTCAGAGGAGCAGTGACCATTGAAGTAGCGATAGAAAAGAGATAACGATGCAACAGTGCAGCAAAGAGACAGAGGTTGAAGGGAGCCAGTAACAGAAGGAGAGTTAATGAGACGAAAATCCTTTGACTCCATTACAAAGCAGCCTTCTACAGGTAACGATGCAACTCTGTGATAAAGTACAACAAAGTGTCTACATGTAACAAGATCTACAAGTTAATCAGAAGATAAAGAAATTAAGAAGTGCACATCTTAGCTGTGTGTCAGGTGGTTTGATGCAGCATTTCCAGTCATCACATCACCTGATCTCCTAACCTCCACCACCACCACAGCAACAACCACCATTCACCGCCATCTACCACCATTCCTACCACAAATACCTTTAGTGAGTTAATTATTAATGCTTTTCGGGGTTGCATTATTTTATTTGCACATCATCATCTATAAATTTACCTAACTTAATTATATATACCTATAATAATAGCTATCTATCTGTTTACAGCCCGACGCCATGGTCCCGCAAAAGGAGGCCGAAGACAAAACGCCTCCAAGTTGCTCTGTCACCCACCGTTTGACTGCCCTCCCCCAGTTCACTCCCCCCTCCCTCATACACCTCTCAAATCCATCCAACCACCTCATCCTCGGTCTCCCTCTCCCCTTCCCTCCCTCCACCTCACCCACATACAACCTATTAGTCATGCGTTCATTCTCCACTCTCTCCACATGTCGAAACCACCTCAGTATATTGTCCCTAATTTTCTCAGTCACATCCATATCCACCCCACAACGTTCTTTCACTTCTTCATCCGTCAACCTATCCTTCCATGTCACTCCACATGCTCCTCTCAGGTAATTCAAAATAATATACTAACATTTAATTCATTCATCAATAGTGAAGTAAAATCAACATATTGTACTAACAATAAAAA
>JAGKTI010025133.1:2339-14096 GCA_018397915.1 Birgus latro
TTTGTGTGTGTGTGTGTGTGTGTGTGTGTGTGTGTTTTGATGAGTTCATGTATGTTGCTTAATGTTCCGTGCAGGACAGGTGTGTAAGTATGAGCTTACTGTTCTTTTAGTGAGTTTGTGTGGGGAAGTGAGGGTGTTTATGTATGCTTCTGTCGTGTGTCTGTGTAGCCGTATGATTACGGTTAATATCATTCATCGTTGTGGCTGAAGTTCTTTAGTGAGATGACAGCTCACTAAGTACATTCTTAACGAAAAAACTACCGATGGCTATACTTAGTTCCTCCAGCCGAAAAGCTTCTCCTGCGCCGGGTAATGTCGCCAGGATGACGTAAAAATGAAATAAGATAACAACGTTCTCGGAATGACGGGATTAATGCTCTGTTGGTGTATGTGAGCTTTTTTTTTTTTTTTTTTTTTTTTAAATCATGATTGCCATCCCAAGAACTGGTGCTGGTAAGAGATTTTTGGATTTAACGGTGTTATACATAAAGCTTTCACTGATCCTTTTGCACAGAAAGTTTATTTCCATGTTGAATAAAATCGTCTTCAGGTAGCAAGGGCACTAGTAATGACGACCACTGGATTAAGGAGTTAAAAACACGTTATTTTTATAATGAATACTCTTTAGACCAGGTGACGTACTTAATTATACTCCTTGTACTCTAACTTGGCCTGTAATCGCCATCTCTCCGTCATGAATATTGAGTTGTAACAAAAGATTAACACTAGAACATGATGGTAGTCACGACGAAATGCTGTGGCAAGGATGTGGAGCATTAGTATTGTTTTTTTTGTTTTTCCTGTCACTCGGGTATCTCAAACAGCCTGCAAAGGACGAAAATCTGGGCCAAGGTAAGATAAGAAAGGGGTATATAGTTTATTCTTGTAACACTCATACGATTTTCCAACCTTGGTAGATAACAAAAAATGATAAACTGAAACAGCTCGGTCGGAATTAGCAAGAGATAGATAAAGAATACATCATTGGTTCCTGGTTATCCCTGTTATTATCGAGAAATTTCTTGTATTTTATTCCCACAAACATCAGACGTTTTTTTAAAGCTTACAATGAGTCACAGGAGCCTGCGAATGTTAATGAATAACTTGATTTCCAGGACGCCAAGCTTATATATGCTAGTTTACTGTAATCTCTCCAGCCCGATTTCCGTATTATAGTAGCTTATCCTTCCCACCACCAGACGATGTTTACACCCGCGCTTGTGAAGCAAAAGCAGATGTTGTGTTTTAAGAGGCGTCTGTGTGGGGGAAGGGGTGTTAACAAAATAACTCAACCCGTTTTTATCCGATTATAACCAAACCTGGTGGAAAGGTGAATGGACTGACCACGTGGTAACCTACTGGTTCTTATAACAACAGATTAAAGGTCAAGGTTAAAGGGCTACTTCAAAACTAGACCTCGCAAAATCAACATGAACAGAGTTCATCCAATTTAGACCAAACATAAAGAAAGAGGTTAAAAGCACGCCATTTTTGTGAATAAATAATCCCTTTAGAGCAGGTGACATACGGTACTCTACTAGTTTATCCTTCCTACATAAGGTAAGAATAAGTGATTCAGTTTTGAGAACACTAAGTCAAAAAGTCAAGGTCACAGGGCAAGGCACAAGTTCAGCCATTATATTTGTTTATTTATTTATTTATTTTTTAATACAAGGAAGAAAGGACCACCGGCAAGATGGCCGAAGATTCGTCCATCCAAGAAAAAATAATAACAGACTGAAATTCAAGATCCGTTCATTTTGAGATGCCTGGACACGTTGCATCTAAGACAGAGGGTCACTGGCAGAAAGAAATGGATACAGACGAGTTGCATACATGAAGGACTGGGAGTAACGGTTAACTCTTGCATTAGAGAGTTGGACAGAAAAGGGGTGAGAGATTGCTGCATGACGTGTGCCACGCGCCCACCGTAATGCAGGACGATTGCAAGCAGACAGTTCAGAAGAAAAGTGATCACTGAAGTAGCGACAAAAAAAGAGATAAAGATGCAACAGTGCAGCAAAGAAACAGAAATAGAAAGGAGTCAATAAGAGGGGTAGTGTTAATGAAACGAAAAGACTAAGCTCCACCTTGTTGAGAAGAGCTGTATGTGGGAAGCACCCTCCCCAACACATAAGAGATGTACTCAACACAGGGGCGAATAAAATCAACAGCTGGGCGGGGTGAAGAAGGCACAGATTCGACTTAAAGCGCCTGGTCTCATGGAAGCAGATTTTACAAGAGAGATAATACGATATTTCTAAAACAAATTCTGAGAGAATGAAAGATCAAGTATGTTCAGAGATGATGCGGGATTGAGTTGGATATTAGTAAATATAAAAAGATACTCCTGCAGTAGGCTTTGACGAGTTGAAAGAGATAAGAATTGAGTTTTTGATGGATTTAAAAAAAAAGATTACAGTACTTTTACTCCAATTGATGATAAGAGCCAATTCAGACTTTAGGTGTGCCATACCCACGTCCCGTGTTTTGTGAAGGAACTAATGTGATGGGCGATGAGAGAAACGATTGGAAAGATGAAGAGTCGAGTCATCAGGATATGAGTGGGCAGGGCTAGATATACGGCTAGAAGTTCACTGGTGAAGAAGAGTTGGTGACAGGACAGAACCCTGAGGAGCACCGCTTTGATAGCTCTGGGAAAAGATCAGTGGCCATCTACAACAACAGTTACTAAACAATCAGAACGGGGCCGAGATGATAAAACAGATAGAAGGATAGAAACCGTAAGAAGGCATTGTGAAAATTAAAGGTTTATGCGAGACTTGATCAAAAGCTTTTGAGATGTCAAGTGTAACCGGGAAGCTTGCTTCTAAGTCCCAGAAGGATGATGACCAGGATTCTGAAAGGAAAGTGAGAAAACCACAAGTGGAGCATCCCTTCCAGAACCCATTTTGGTGTTTGGAAAGGTAAGTGGAGTGTCCCTGGCAAAACCTAAATTGGCGTTCAGAATGGTAAGTGGAGCATGGCTGTTGGCGTTCAGAACTGTAAGTGAAAAGTGCCTGACAAAACCCATATTGGTGTTAGGAAAGGTTATGGTAACAAAGGTGCTTTAAAATCTTTTGTTAGGGATAGATTACAAAACTTTAGAGATATAGGATACGAAAGCAACTGTACAATACAGTAAACCCTTGCTTTACCGTACCCTACTAGACTGGATATCGGATTTAAAGAACTCTTTGAGGACCCCAGGACAAACTGTCGTACATGTCGGATACCATCCGTCAAATGGGAAAAACCGTGTAAACCTGCCAGACACTCCTTTGCATTTTTTTTTTTTTTTATGCAAGGAAGAAGGAACCAAAGGCCATGGGCCCGCAAACTGTTCCTTCCAAGAAAAAACAAAAACAAAACAAAAGGGAGCCAAATACAAGATTCGTTCATTTCGAGATGCCTGAACACACTGCGTTTGAAAGACTGGAGATCATAGGAAGTAGGAAATACAGAGGAAGACAGTTCCAGAGTTGACCAGTTGCATAAATGAAGGACTGGGAGTAACGGTTAACTTTTGCATTAGAGAGTTGGACAGAAAAAGGATGAGAGGTAATTGCTTGACGGGTACTACGTCCCCGTGGTAGAGGTGAAGGGATGCAAGCAGACAGTTCAGAGGAGCAGTGACCGTTGAAGTAGCGATAGAAAAGAGATAAAGATGCAACAGTGCGGCGAAGAGACAGAGGTTGAAGGGAGCTAGTAAGAGGAGGAGAGTTAATGAGACGAAAAGCCTTAGACTCCACCCTATTGAGAAGACCTGTATGTGGGGAGCCTCCCCACACATGAGAGTTGTACTCTAAACAGGGGCGAATAAAACCCACGTATAAACTTAACAATTGTGCAGCGGTAAAGAAGGTTCGGAGACGGCTTAGCACACCTAGTCTCTTTGAAGCAGATTTCACAAGAGATGTAATATGTTCTTTCCAAGATAAATCCCGAGTGAATGAAACCCCAAGCATGTTCAAGGATGATGCAGGAACGAGCCGTTAGTATTTAATGTATATTATCCGTTACCTCCCGCGTATGATGCAGGCCTACCAGATTAAACTACCAGATCAAACTTTATCACTTCCCATGCGCGGGATGGCTCAGAACGCAGTTACCAATGCTGGCAGTAGTTTTTCCCACCTGCTTGAGCTAGTCCTGTATGACAAGGGTGTGAAATTATTGGCCACGATAGTGTAAACTGGGTATAATTTTCATTTTTAGTACTATAATATGTTATTTTACCCATTTATTTTCATGTATGTATTTGAATCCCCCAACGGGGGGGGGGGGAGCATTGAACTTACTGAATTATCAGCTTTATCGGATAGAGCTCCCCCCCCCTCCCCAGTTGATACGGTATAGAGATAGGCTACAGTAGTTAGAGGGCTGGGAACAGTCTCCCTTGTTTGGAAGAGGCTGAATGAATGAAGGGTACAAAGTCAACAGACAAAAGGCAAAAGAGTTTACATAGGCTAGGTTTAAGTACATAGGTACAGTTCTTGAGAAGAGCAAGAGGGACCCCATCAGGCTCCCACGCCTTGTTGGTATTGATGTCATTGGGGGTAGAAAGTATGTCATGTGAGAAAATTTTAATGTCAGTCATTAGGAAGTTAAAGGGGGGAAGAGATGAAGGAACAGCGCTGGAATCGTCCAAACTGAAAATAGAGGAGAAAGTCTGAGCAAAAAGGTCTGCTTTTCAGTAGAAGGAACAGCTACAGAGCCATCGGAGCAGAAAGAGAAGTGGGAAGGAGGATGAAGTGAAGCTGTTAGAAAGGTTTTTGGCAAGGTGCCAGAAGGAACAGGAATAATCTGAGTTGGAGAGTTCAGAGTATTTAGTACGAATGAAATTATTCGTAGTTAGGTAAAGGAATAGATATTTCAGGGAAAGGAAAAATTTACAGAATATGTTCCATCTTAGAAGTAAGACAGTCAAAGAATTTTTCATAGTGGGCAGGATTGGAGAGAAGTACACAGCATACATATTTTTAGCCGGAGGATGACAGGGTAGCCAAAGCCAGAGTTCATAGGAATGAAGTTCAGAAGCAGGAGAGCAAGATATGTTGTTGCATGCATACATACAACAACCATCCTTGGCTTTGGAGTGAGTGCAGGGAAAGTACGAGGATATAGAGATAGGTTTGCCATCCGTCACCACCGACAGCTGAGTCTCAGTGAGGAAGAGGCGAGGTTTAGAGGAAAAGAGGTGGTGTTCAAAAGAGAGAAAATTAGGGGAAGAGCAATGAATGTTTCTGAATGAATATAGAGTGGGTCAGACAGTGGCGCCAGTCATCTCACTTGGTCGTCACCGGGAAAGGGGTAGAAGGTGGGGGCATTTATGGTCCCCCCTTCCCCCTGGGGATTCCAGAGCTGGGTGCTGAGGCACTGTTTTTGCAAAATTTTTAACAGGAAGTATGATGTGTAATGTGCATATAATTTGATGTTGGCAGAGGAAAATGTATAGGAGAGTATGCTGGCCTACTCCCCGTGTTACTGAAACACTGATAAATCAGTATCTAGTACGTGGGGTTTTTGAAATGAGGGTTCCACCTATTCCAGTTCCCAGCTTTCCATCCACCTTCGGAGCACCGCCCTGTTCGACTGGCTCTACAGTTAACTCCCTGTGCGTAATTGATAATACTAGAACAGATTTGATTCCATTTTACCTAAACATGATAAAAGGGTTAAAGGTCTGGCAAGAAGTACACAGCCTATCTTTTAGAACAATAGGTCAAAGGTTAAGGTCACAGGGCAAAGGTTAGTTTATAAAGTTTTTACCCGATTTAGACCAAACATCATGGAAAGGGATGAAGATAAGAGATGAATATTCAATTTCGAAAACACTCGGTTATAGGTCAAGGTCACAGGTGCAAAGTCAATTAAAATAGTTTTGCTCTGAGCTGAGCCAAGCTTATCTGAACGATTGAGAGTCAGGCACCATCTAAAGGATTCATCTTAAGGATTCTATTCCAGTAAAAGGTCAAGGTCAGAGATCAAGGTCAAAGTTCAATTCAAGAGGTTGATCACTTTTTTTTTAAGGTCAAGGGTGAAGATCTAATAGCAAGGTCAATTTATACAGTTCTTATCCGACGTAAGACTAAGCTTCGTGGAAGGGTTCACGTTTAAAGAAGGCTAAAGATATATTATCCGTCATGGCCACAGGCCACAGGAAAATGTCAAAGGTTAAGGTTACTGAGCTAAGTCAAACACTAACGATTTGATCTGAACCAAAACTGCTGGAAAGACTAAGCGTTAGGCGAGAATGAAATAAGTAGATTTCGACAGTATTTTGCCGAAGGCCAGGGTCGGAGGGCAAGGCAAATATTTGGCCTTTGCGAGTTCTGAGTGTTCCTTCTTGCAATCAGCGTAGGAGACATGTCATAGTGAAACAGTTAAGAAAGACCAATCTGCCTCATCGACATCGGGAGGCTTTCTTCAAAGACGTATAAAATGTGGAGGTAATAATAACAGAGAACAAAACATGTCATTGGAGTGAAGTGGTTATTTGGAAGAGAATGAAATTACTCAGCCGTTTACTTTCTGAGAGAGCTCATGCGTGTAATTCTCCCCAGCTGTTTTAGACAGGACGGCAGTGGGAGAAAATGTGAGGAGCAGAAAGACATATATTTAATATTTTACATAACCGGGAAGATTTAAACCAGGTATATTTGTGTGTCCCCGAGGAAGCCATTCTCTGGCTCGTCATATGTATTTTGAACACTGGATACATGAATGACTTCGCTCAGAGGAAATCAAGTGTGATGTTCTTGAAGGCTGAGATCAGTCACTTCTTTCCCTTGCTGTGCTATATGTTTTGCCCGACCGTAGGAAAGGATGTACTGCTGCGGCTGCTGCTGCTGCCACTACTGCTACTACTACTGATTTATAATTATAGTAATCATCATCATCATTTGTCATTATTTCAAGAATCCTAACATGTAACAACGTGAAAGTACAAAACTATTTATTAAAAAATCAGTCAAAAGAACCAAAAGTTTCCTGCAACGGCCCACACATCCTGAACTGGTATGCATACTTACTGTTCCTTGGTACTGCAAGTGCAATATACTGTATATGTTTTAAAACTAATTAGGCCGCTACAGGCTTTAGAGTCTCTTGCTTTACGAAGGAAGTTATGAGCAATGCACATTCCAAAAAATTTTTCTTTTCAGACTGAAAATACACATAATACCAAACGTCAAGAGGGTAGCCTACTGTGATCCACTGATGGTTGTAAACCAGTTAATGGTTACGCTGTTTATACTGATATCGTTGTAAGCACTTCCCTACTTAATGTAATTTTTGTTTTAGAGTTCTCCGAATTATGAGAATATAATTCTAAAGCACTGAATGACTTCAGTGCGTCTAAGGGAAAGCACCCCGATAATTGGTTCTAATGTTATGTTTTCAGTTACTAAGAACAGTGAAGGGCAGTTGATTTTTAATTACCTTCGCCAACGAAGTTGGAGGAGGTTATGTACTCATCTATGTTTGTTGCATCCCAGAATCGAGAGACTCGGCAAGAATGTTGGTCAGTTCCGTATGTTTGTCTGTCTGTCTCTCTGTTTGTTTGTTTGCTTTCTACAGGTCACAGTTTTGCGCTAATCATTCTGGAAAAAAAATCAGAAGGCAGATATCCATAAACCCTGGATGCCTATTGTTTATCATCAAAATCGGTCAAAGGCTGGATGGGGGATTGAAACCCCTCAATGGCCGCGGGTCTGGAAATCGTCGGGACCCAGTGGCCAGCCAGCGTCGGCACCATTTTTTCATATTTTGAAGATCGAATGTTTCTTTCTTACCGAATTAAAGAGAAACGTGTGGCGCAACTGACAATGCAATTTTTTGCCTCCTAAACCATCCTATGCATCGCAGTGAAGAGCGAGAAATGTCGCCAAATGTCTGGCTTCAAGCCGGTGAAAACTAAACAGGGGGGTAAGAGGGGGGAAGAGGGAGGGTAAGAGGGGGAAGAGGTAGGTAAGAGGGGGGAAGAGTGGGGTGGCAGAGAGGGGGGAAGAGGGGTGGGGGAAGGAGGAGGCAAGTGGGGGGTGAGGGCGGGGGGAAGAGAGGGGGAAGAGAGGGGCAGGAAGGGGGGATCATCCCGGCAAGCGCTCTTCCTATGGCAATTACATCTGTCTGTCTGTCTGTTCGTCTGTTTGTCCAGACAATGTCTCCAAAAGTTTTCGATGAATATCTGTGAATTTTTTTTTTTGTTGAAAGGGTGGGCCATGGGCCAAGGAAGAAATGATTAAACTTTGGGACAGATTTGGAGTATCCCTCACAATGTCTCCAAAAGTTCTCAATTAATTCCAATGAAATTTTATGGACGGGTGGGCCATGGGCCAAGAAAGAATTGATTAAATTTTGGGGAGCATCCGAATCCGGATCCTTTTAATGGTAATGGCATTGGCGGAGGTATGTGCTCTTTGAATGCTTTCGAGTTGATCTAGTCACCATAACCGACCTACTAGTATTATAACTATGTGCGGACTGGCAAAATTTTCTCGCATGGTTTATGAGCTGCTTTGCAAGAGTTTCATGTAATGAGTGAAATACAATACAGTATAGAGGAATATGGTTGTAGGTAGCGCAGTGGAGGAGAGTTTGAACAAGTGGGTTGCGTGAATGAAAAGAGGGAATATACGAAAAAGGAAGTTTTCAATGGGAGAGAAGGAAAAAGACTGATGCCGAGTTTGACATTGATGGGAGCTATTCCGAAGCAAAATATCCTTGAAAAACTGTAGAGCAGTATAGGCATACATGTGGAAAGAGTGGATAGGTATGTGAGGTGGTCATGGAAAAAATCCTACATACGCAAGACAGTACACAAAGGAATAAACAAAGGAAAGCAAACAGCAACAGACATTATGGTCCTTTTGAGGCTGCTTGTTACTGAGTAGACTATGACTACGAGATCTAATTCTACATGCTGAAGGATAAGGAGAGTAAAGCAAGAAGGCTTCTCCTGCCTCCAAACCCTCCAGTTAAAATTCACAGGAAAAAATGGGAAAGACCACCATGCAGCATGGAAAAACTGAGATGCAAATTTCATAGAAAATACTGAAAAGGAAAAGTTACATTCTATAATACTTTATCTCTAAGCTAGCTGTAAGAAAAAGTAAAAAAGTAAAATGAATAATCAAATAAATAAATAAGACATGACATTAAGTACGGGTACAGAGAGTTGACGGGGCATCTGAAGACATAACGTGGAAATTGCACAGTGCACAACTTGGATGTTCAGGTGTGGTGCGGCAGCCTTGCCTGGCGCTTTTAAGGTAGGCAGCAATCAATCAGACCCCAGCTCCATTCACTCCACTGTGACAAGAAACTTTCTCATGCAGGACAAGCACACAAGTTACCTCCTGAAACAGTGACCCCTGGTACATTAAAAAAAATCCCGATGGTGATCACTTAACTAACAGGGACCCTCAATGATCCACAGCCCATCACAGGTCAAAAGTAAGAGTAGTGACCGTTAACTCAGAGATATCTGTGCAGATCCTAGTCTGTGCTTATACTGCTTTATAGTTTTGCATTTAATAAACTGACAGATATATAATAACAACGCGATGCTATGTACTGGTATGTTAAGTTTATGGAGTGTCTTGTTGATAGGAGGGGAAAGAACTTACACGTAGCTGTTAAAAGTAAGTTATTCGGACGGGAACAGAGTCAGCTGAGGATTCTCGTGCAAGTACTTGTCTATATTACTTGTAAATGTCTTAAATGAGATACTGTTCACGGTATCTGGGGATAATCTGTTCCAGATATTAAGACTGTTGAAGAAGAAGTATTTTGCTTCATGGGATTGGAAATGCTTTCCCATAATTTTGCAGCCATTGCTCCTGGTTTGACTATACCGATCTATTTCAAAATATTTATTAATCTCTAAGTTGTCATATCCCTTCATGATTTTGAAGTTCATCGAGGCGTTCCTTATATGGTTTGTTTCTCAGTCGGGGTTTCATTTTTGTGATTCCTCGCTGTATTTTCTCTAATTTATTCTATGTCCTTTCTGTAGTACAGAGACCAGAACTGCACACAGTACTCAAGATGGGGGCGCACTAGAGACTTGTACAAGGCAAGCATGATTTTTCCCATTTAACTCGAAAGTTCTTCCAATAAAACCCACCAACTGTTTGCAGTTTTAACTGCCTCGATGCACGTAGAGATGTATGGTATGTGGGAGGACTATTGGGCCTTGGGAGCAGGCTGTGAAGCCTGTGCCCAAAATCAGACACATGCTTACTTGGTTTTAGGTCATTTGATAATTATTATCAAACCAAGATTCTTTTAATTGTCTGTACTTGATAACTGGATATTGTTCATTCTGTAATTTGCGTGGACGTTGTTATTTCCAGTATGAAGTACTTTGCATTTTTCTTTGTCGAAATTCATTTGACATTTTTCTGCCCAGTTTGCCAATGTATTAAGGTCATTCTGTAACTGCTGCCACTGTAAAGTTGTAGTTATTATATTGCTTATTTAATTATCGTCAGCAAATTCGGAGAATTTGCATTTTAAACCCACATTTATGTCGTTTATGCAGATGATAAAAAGTATCGGTCCAAGTACTGAGCCCTGGGGAACACTTCTAATCACATTACGCCATTTGGATTCCTTTCCGTTTATTACAACTCGCTGTTTCCGGTCTGAAAGCCAGTCTTGTAACAATTTCTGCGTATTTCCTTTTATTCCATGGGCTTCTATTTTGCTTACGAGATGCTTGTGAGGGACAGTGTAAAATGCTTTCTGAAAGTCGAGGTAATTGTATCTACTGCTCTTGAAGCCCCCATCACACTTTCCATAATCGAACCACAATAGTGCCACTAATTTAGTTATTGAGGCTGTCGTGAAATTTGACCATGATAAACGCCGATAACAAAGAATGTCACGATGGCTGTAGGTATGTGTCATGATGGTCCTAAGATCGTCACGATGGAGTCATTAGCTGTAAGACTGAGTCACGATTGGCAGATTTTAAAATTTTTTACGATCATTTTGTCGTCAAGATGAGGCTACGATCACCACAATATTGCCATGACAGAGTCATGACGGTGCCATGAACGTACCACGATAGCGTCAAGAGTTATGCCCCCCCCCCCCCCCGAGAGTTTGAGCTGGATCGAGGAGATTTCCAGACCTGTCTCAGCCATCAAAAGTACACCCGTCACGTCTGTGCAACATGGGTAACTCTGTTCGTGGGTTTAACAAAATTAATTAGTCCAACATTATAAATAAAAAAAAAATTATATTAATAAGTAAACGGCAGCAATAAAAATTTTTCTTATCCTCCTTGTAAATAAATGTAATTAATGCACCTTGGACTTAATAGAGTAGGGTTGTCAAACTCATGGCCCGCGGGCCAAATGTGGCCCTCGAGATGGTCATAAATGGCCCCTCGAGATGACGGTAAGATTTATCAGTCCTGAAACTATAAATGTTATGAATGAAAATATTGTTAAGAGACAGGAAATTCATAAAATACCTTTTATTCATAAATTCAGTAGACAGGGAAAACCTATCACATATTCATCACAATGCATGCTTTTGGGCTGTTCAGTTTGGAAGTACTTATGTCTGTGAACAGTCATTCTCTCGGATGAAGATAAATAAATCCAAGTACGGAACCAATAATACCGAGAAAAACTTGGATGCCATTCTCCAACTTGGAATATCTCCTCTGCAGCCAAATGTAGACAAACTTGTTGAAGAAAAAAGTTTATAGTGCAGTGGATTTTGAAGTCAAAGATGCTAGTT
>JAGKTI010025134.1:0-14096 GCA_018397915.1 Birgus latro
TAGCACACATAGCTATACATTGTATATTTTATTATACTTATTTCATTTTCCCCCTTACATCTGGCGACCTCATTCCAGGATATAAACTCCTACCTTGAAATTATTACCGAATCACTCACTCACTCTTACTTAGGTAGACTGCTGCACACCAGCCAGCATATCAGTCTCACTTTAGTCACTCAGTCTCAATCTGAGCATCATGGAGACTACTACATACGTGCAGGAAGCCAAGGATATGGAGCTTACTAACCCCCAGGAAATTCGAGATTATGTCCTGTCGCACTGCAATTACGAGCAGCAACGCGAGAATGCTGCCTGTGAAGAGCGGAAAATTCAGCGCGAACGTGAGAAACAACAACAAGAATACGAGGAACGTCAGAAAGAGGAGGAGCGCAAGAGGGAGCGTGAATACGAGGAACGTGAGAAAGTACGTGAACACGAGCGTGCCGAGCACGAGGCACGTGAAGAACACGAGCGTGCCGAACATGAGGCACATGACAAACACGAGCTTGAAGTGCTGAAGCTGAAGCAAGACTTCTTGGTTTCAGGCACATCAGGTGCAGCTAACCCAAGCTCTGCTAGTGCTTTCTCAGCACCCGTTCTAGCAACTCCACGTCTCAAGCTTCCTTCTTACAAGGAAGGCGAGCGAATCGAGCCATTCGTAGCTCATTTCGAAGACTTGGCACGGCTGTACGATCTGGATGAGGCAGCTAAGTGGCTTCAGTTCCTTAGCCTGTTTGAGGGCCCTGCCCTCGACATTCTCCACAGAATTCGTGGAGATAATCTCACGTACGAGATGATGAAGACCGCACTTCAAAGCGTACGGTCTTACCGTTGATCATGCTAGGAATCAGTTCATGAAGGCACGTCTCCAGGAAAAGGAGACAGCTGTTCAGTTCCTTGACCGTCTCACGGCATACTTAGGCGAGTGGATGGAGAAGGACGAGACTCCCAGGACGCGAGAGGGAATAATCGACCTCATGCTGCGCACACAGCTGGAAAAGTCATGGCCTGCTGAGCTTATGGCCCAGCTCAAGATGTGCAGAGTGAAGGATGCAAACCAAATGGTGGAAAAGGCTGATGCTTTCTTTACTGCGTACGGGTACCAAACTTGTAGGCAACAGCCATGGAATAAGAAAGATACTGCTAAGTCTGGTAAGTAATCGCAGACTGAACCCCAGCACCAAGGCCGTTCTCAGAATAATGGCCAAGGTCCAAACAAACCGCAGAAGGACCAGGGGCAGAATACACAGAAACCTGACTTGAAGTGGTACAAGCAGTATCCTAACCAGCAGCAGTACCCTAAGCAGCAGCAGTACCCTAAGCAGCAGCAGTACCCTAAGCAGCAGCAGTATCAGCCACGCAATCGACAACCAGGACAAACCTTTTCAGCACCAGCCCCAGTGTATCGGAAGCAGGAGGCAAACGCAGCCTTCATTCCCCAACAGGCACACGATGGTGCCATCCCCACCAGCACAGGTCCTCCTTCACAGTTCACTAGTCCCCCTCAGATGGTGAACTCTCCTCCACAGGCTGTCAGTGCTCCTGCTCCCCAGATGGTGAGTACAACTCCTCATGCATCTAGTTCGGGTACAACCCCTAAGGCATATAGTTCTCAGGGCGCTACGTTCGCCGCATCGTACGTTCCACAGTCTCATCAATGACTAGCTACTGCCTCCTCGGACCCATCCACTGGCAACAGTGCCTTTCTTGTTCAGCCAGGGTTTGTGGGAGGTGTTTCTGTAAATGTTCTGAGGGACACTGGTTCCTCAGGTTGCTCCATCAAGCAGAGTCTAGTTCGGCCCGAGGAGTACACAGGTAGGCACACCCAAGTTAGACTTATTGATGGATCAGTGAGATTGTTCCCTGAGGCACGTATCCAGGTAGCATCTCCCTTTTACACAGGTTCGACAGTTGCAGTTGTCATGCCAGAACCACTGTTTGACCTTATTATAGGTAACATACCAGGCGTCAAAAATAGTTGCGCTGTAGACATTGCTACACAGACTTCGGCTGCTGCAGTAACACGAGCCATGGCCAAGGCTCCGAACCGTGTCATCCCGCTGACCATTGCAACGCCTCAAGATCTGATACGCAGCCAAGACGTTGTCCAAGAACAACAGTCTGACCTGACACTTGCCACAGTGAGTAGGAAACTGGAGGGTAATGTGATGAAGTATTCGCAGGGTGGTCGAGCCAGGTTCCTTCGTAAGCGAGGACGGCTGTACCGTGAGTCACAAACACCCCAGGGTGAGGTTCAACTGCAGTTTGTCGTTCCTGCGAAGTATAGCCGAGCAGTGTTTGAATTGGGTCATTGTTCAGTGATGGGAGGTCACATGGGCCAAAAGAAAACCTCTGACCGCATCCATGCTGACTTTTTCTGGCCAGGAATGGGACAGGAAATAACTAGGCTAGTGCGTTCCTGCGATGTGTGTCAGTGTACCACTGACCGCGGGCGTGTTCATCCCGCGCCATTGAAGCCATTGCCTGTAACCTCTGAACCATTTGAGAGAGTAGCAGTTGACATTGTTAGGCCAATCACTCCTAGGGCTAGTGATGGATCAAAGTACATCCTCACTATCGTTGATTTCAGCACACGGCGGCCTGAAGCTGTGGCCCTTAAGAATATAGAGGCCGTCACTGTTGCAGAGGCACTGATTGAGGTGTTCTGCCGAGTAGGTATCCCCAAGGAGGTCTTAAGCGACCGGGGTTCGCAGTTCACCTCTGCAGTGATGAATGAAGCATTCAGGTTGTTATCAATCCGAAGCTTGCGCACTACGCCCTACCACCCCATGTGTAATGCGTTGGGTGAGAGGTTCATTGGGACTCTCAAGAAGATGTTGAAGCGTATGGCCGCTGAACTGCCAAAAGAATGGCCGCGGTTCATTGCTCCTCTTCTTTTTGCTTATCGAGAAGCCCCACAGCATTCCTTGAAGTTCTCACCTTTTGAACTGGTGTATGGAAGGTTGGTCTGTGGGCCACTTCAAGTCCTTCGAGAGTTATGGGACGATGAAGAACCCGACCCTGAAGTCAAGACCACCTACACCTACGTCCTTGATTTAGCTGACCGCCTCCAGTCGACATACGAGTTAGCTAAGGAAGAACTGATCAAGGCGCGCGAAGTTCAGAAAGCTTATTATGATAAGAAAGCAAAGCTTCGGAAGTTCAGTCCAGGTGATAAATGCCTGGTGTTACTCCCCACTGCCCAGAACAAGTTATTGGCACAGTGGAAGGGTCCATACAATGTAGTAGAGCGCATTTCAGACTTCAACTACATAATCCAGATGGGGAATCTTCGGAAAAGATTTCATATTAATATGTTGAAGGTGTATCATGAGCCAAACCCTGAGGAAGCTGGCTTTCCTGTACTCGGTGACAGTGACCAGCCACCAGAAGAAACAGGGCCAGTCGCGATATGTCAGGGGGAAAATGAAATAAGTATAATAAAATATACAATGTATAGCTATGTGTGCTAGGAATGACTATCGAGTTGATTATTACGACAGAGTAGACTCGTGAAATCAAGTAGCAATTTCACTTTTATGCTGGTTTACTTCGCCAATTCTCTAGAGTTGAGAGTTTATAGACTTTCTCAACAGTACACAGCAGAGACTAAACACTCAAGTAGGCTGTATTATTATACTGTTGGCCTCTGAGAAGTTAGTTTCTCCCCTTAACATTCAAAAAATAATAATAATAATAAACAGGATCTTGGCTGAGCCAAACTCCTAGCTAGCACAACGGATTTAAGAATTAATACCAAAAGCTGGCCTAAGTACCAGTCGTGATTAATATAAGGAGTTGTGCTAACGTGGAGTAGCAAAAGTGTACTAAATATGTGGGGAAATCAAACACGACTGTTACATTTAACAAAGCTCAAGAAAACGAACTGTAAATTTATTGAATACAAGAAAATAAATTTACGTTACATGAATCAATTCAAATCAAAGAAAGGGAAATGCACTCACTCAAACACTCAGACAAATAGCTAAATAACCAAAACCTGAAGCCTAGGAAAAACAAAAGAAATGGATGAGATCATCGCTAATACAGTCGATCACCAGGCTGGTGGGAGCTTCGTGAATACACGCCAATACAAGCTGAGACCTGAAATCACTAAGAAAAGAGACCCGCTCAAGCTTTGTGCATGGCGCATCACACTCTCCGAGACTAAGGGACGAACTGACTGTGTTTTTGAGTGTCCGACATAAGGGACGTGTGAAAAGGGCATGGCCGAGTAACGGCCAGGGAGGCAGAAGCGATAATTCAGAAATTATCGCTCAGAGGAATGCACTGTCTGTACATAAAGACAATCATTCGCGAAAGAATGACGAAAGTTTTGACAATTTGATGTAAATATAAGTACGCGAGTGGACGGTTGAAAGAATCGAAATCTGTTGCATTTCAGAACTATTCGTCGCTCCCGCAAAATCAATCGGTCACAATTTACGGTACATAATTTCACTATGTAGAAAATTCGTGACAGGGGGAGTGAGCTGGGGGAAGGGTAGGCAAATGGTGGGTGACAGAGCGACTTGGAGGCGTTTTGTCTGCGGCCACCCTTTGCGGGATTAGGGCGTCGGGCTATAGATAGATAGATAGAAAACCCCATCGTTAGGCAGGGTATCGTATATCGGGGTACTTTTAACATGTAATGCAGAGCATTTACCAGCCTTAGTTTCTCCCCAAACCAAGGCCAAAAACCACCCAAATGAGCCCAATAACAAGTTTAAAGCCAATCTAAATGGCCTAACAGCTGTTAAGGAAGCTGACCCAATCCTAAAACCTGTAAATAACTCACTAAAACCAACAAATAAAATCTGAAAATCGTCAAATATAAGTCTGGAAAAAATCAAGCACAGTAAACTGTACCCCAAAATGACAATGTTCACCTCACCTATGGCCAAAACACATTAATCCAAGTCCAAAAAACAGTTTATAAATCAACCCAAACACACAATTTTATTCCAAAATATTATCAAAATCGGTAAAAATATTCAAAACCCATTCTTAAACCGAGGTTTGGCCATCATTAGGCAGGGTATGGTGGTATTTCTACCCCCATCATCAAGCCGGGGTATCGCATCTAGGTGTATCGTATATATTGAGTTATTACTGTAGTGTATAACATTTATATCTTGTCCTCCTAGCTCCTTTTCCCAATCTACATCCTTAAAGAACTTTTTTTAGGTCATGATAGTTGCCCTTTTTGTAGTTTAGCCTTTTTTTCTAATATTCACTATCTCTAACTATATCTAATGCAATTCTGAAATTGTAATCCAATACTGTATGATCGCTTTTGCCAAATGGGGATGATAGATTATAATGTCAGTTTCATTTTCATTCCTAGTGAATATCAGATGTAATAATGAGGAGTCTTCAGGTCTTCTTTTTCTGGTGTTCTCCTTTACATGTTGTTGTAGAATAAACTCCTGTATAAGATCCAGGAGCTATTGATCCCAACAATTTTTATACCCTCTTACATCTAGAGTATTCGAGTTTATGTTTGTGTTAAAATCTCTCATTAGTATAATTCTTTCAGAATTTTCTTCCATTCTATAGAGTAATGCTCTTAAACTCTGAATCGTCGTTTCTGCCAGGTCTTCATATTCACCTTTGTCCTAAGTGTATATCTTGGGTGGCATATATAAATTTGCCAGTAATATTTTCCCTTCAGATGTACTGATGTCTGCTACAGTTAACTCTGCTTGAGTGTTTGTCTAGTTCAATCTCTTTTAGTTGGAGTCTTTTTTCTGTTAGTATCATAACTCCTTTTCCTTTTTTAAAATTTGTCTCTTTGCCAAATATTGTACTCATCTAAATTTAAGGAGTCATTGGATATCTTTGGAGTTAATTTTGTTTCTGTTAGACAAATAATATGAGGCTCATTTTCTGTGATATTGTCTTTTATCTCTAATAATTTGGATACTACTCCATCTGCATCTGAGTACATCATCTTAGCCATATTGTTCACATATTTGACATTGGTTGAGTGAGTTACCCTACGTGTATTTAGTCCCTGCTGTTTATGTATCATTTTCTTACAGTCCTACTACTTTGTAAAAAAATTTACTTCTTTCTTCATGTGACCTTCCATCATTCTTTCTTTTTGCTTCTTTCCTCTTTTCCTTTAATAATTCCTATTCCTCTTGAGACAGGGATCTTTTTATCCATACTTCTTTGTATTCCTCTGATCCTTTAAGTTTGATAGCATTTTTCGATACCTCTTCCACAGTGTTCACACTTTGAAAGGTTGCTTTCAGGGGTCTTTACTTGTTTCTCTTATATTTCCCAAGTCTCTTAAATTCCTCTACATCATTCTCACAGATTTCCTCTGGTACAACCTTCAGTATGTTCAATATATCTATCATCTCCTTGTTATCTCTGGTGGTTCTGTTCCTTATTTCTTCTTCATCTTTGCCAGTGATGACTATAGATTTGTGTGTGTTGTAATGCAAGAAAGAAGGAACCAATGGCCTTGCCTGCAAGGTTGTTCCCATTTTGTTTCTTTTTTGAAGGCTCCAACATGCTTGCATGCATCGGCCTTGGTCACCCAGTGGTGGCTGTCCATGCTGCTCGATCTATGGCAGCCTCCCTGTTCAGTCCCCTAACCCTGAGGTCACACTTAATGACCTTGTCCCACATCTTTTTCAGTCTACCCCTCACAACGCAACCCCCATTATTAATACTTCTTACTTTCTGCACCCATTTATCATCCCTCATCCTCTCCACATGCCCAAACCACCTGAATCTACCTCTCATCACAACACCTATACATTCCAACTCTTCCATCGTAAACCCAGCCTCACCAGGCCTTGTACGCAGGGACGTACTGCAAATTCACCTAATCATTGTCATTTCTGTTTGTTTGAGCCTGCGAATATATTCTTCCATTACTGCCCAGGACTCATTACCATACAGTATTACACTCCTAATACATGCGCATACAAAGGTCCCATAGCACGTAGGAGGAGCCCTCTCAGTGTCAGGAGAGGCAACAGCTCCCTGAACTTCTTCCAACTACTTCTCACCCTAGCCACAGAACCAGCTCCAGCCCCACCTCCAGCACATAACATGTCTCCCAAATAACAAAACTCTTCCACACACTGAAGAGACTCACCTGCAAGTTCAATATTTTCACGCTTGACAACCTCCACCTGCTCTCCCCGATATGCCGTACTCATAGAATCAGCATTATCTTGCAGTCTTTCTTTAATTCCACTACATTTTTTATGCACCCACTTATCACAAACACTGCACAAGATGGAATTACTTCCCACACCTTTGTGGCAAATTGCACATGGCCACTCTCCCTCTTCTTGGACAGTACCACCACCAACCCTAGATATCATCACTTTTGTTTTATCTGCATTTACTCTTAAGCCCTTTTGCTCCATACCATTTCACAATTTCCTAAATCTTTCCTCTGCCTCCCTTTCATTCTCTGCTGCAATTAACACCAAATCATCAGCGTGCAACATTTCCCCTGGGAGTCCATTTCTGAAGTCACGTGAGAGGGCTTCAAGTACCATAATAAACAACGTGGGACTCAAAACTGGCCCCTGATGCACACCAACATTCACAGGAAACTCATCACTCAAATCTCCATTCACTCTCACCTGGGTGCGAGCACCCACGTACATCGCCATGACCACCCTAACCAGCCACTCTTCCATCGCAAGCTTTCCCATTCCCCACTTCACCACCTCTCTAGGGACTTTGTCGAAGGCCTTCTCCAAATCAACAAAAACAAAGTAGAGTTCCCATTCTTTCGTATATATTTTTGCTGAAGCTGTCGAACAATAAATATGGCATCAGTGGTCCCCCTGCCTGGCATAATCCCAAACTGCATCTCATCAATATTAACTCTTTCTATTATTGTACCATCTAGAACTCTCTCCATTACCTTCAGTATCTGATCTAAAGGCTTTATACCTCTATAATTTCCTCTTTCCAGGGCATCACCCTTCCCCTTGTACACATTTACAGTTGCAGTCTTCAACCAATCATCTGGGACAACACACTCATACATAATCATATTTATCAGATCAGTGACTAACCTCACTCCTGTATTTCCAGAGGCCCTCCACATTTCAGCAGTCAAGCTGACATACCTGCTGCCTTCCCCACCTGCATCCTGCCTATTGCCTCACTCGCAGTAGCAGCAGCATCAAAGGCCAAGGGCCAAATGCTGCTTCTGCAGGCTCCAAATCTTCCCTGTCCCAGTCAAACTCCTCCTTCAACAACTGGTTATAGTGCCCTCTCCATGCATCTTGAATAACCCCACTTCACCACTACCCTTCCTTTGTCATTCTTCACACATTGCTCACCTAAATATCCCAATTATCCCTTTTCACATGATTTGCCTTTCCACATGATTTAGGTTCTCTGTGACTCAGACTTTGCCCTGTATACCTCTCTTCTAGTCCTATGCTTGGCAGCCAAGTATTCCTGTTTGTTACCACCCTTCGTCCATTGCCGGAAAAGCCTTCTTTTCTCCTTAACTGCAGCTTCTACACCCTCTTCCCACCACCAAGTTACTTTGTCTTGGTGGGCCTCCTGTCCAGCTCTCAAGAGGTTGTTCTTCAGGGCTCTGTGTTCATTAATTCCTCTGTCAACGGCACCCTGTTCAGCCACCACTCTCCTCATCTCACTGTAGAGAGCATCCCTTACTGCTTGGTTTTCCAGCTTCCATATTTTCCTCCTAGGTACATTAGTCCTCTTTTTCGTTACTCGTTCTTTAAGCTCCATGTCACATAAAAACAATTTGTGCCGCTGCACACACTCCTCACTTCCTATAACTTTAATGTCCTTCACTAACCTCCAATCAGCCCTCCTGACCAGAAAATAATCTATCCAACTGCTATTTCCCCCAGACTCGTATGTAATCAACCTACTGTCTCTCTCTTCATAAAATGTGTTGCACACACTCATGTTCATAGCCTCCCCAAACTTGAATATCCTTTCCTCTTCCTCATTTCTTGTACCATATGCACATCCTCCATGCACTCCTCCATATCCTTGAGCTGCTTCATCTGCATGACCATGTAAATCTCCTCCCAAAACAAGTAACTAATCATCTCCTATATCACCTACTACACGTATTAAGTCATCCCCAAATCTGTCCTTCACTATCTCATCCAAGCTTGCCTGTGGAGCATATGCCAATATAATTGCAAACATCATTCTATTGAACAAATTTTCACTACTAATATTCTATCACTTACTCTCATAACATTCATAACATATTCCACCCATTTCTCCGCAATCAACATCCCCATACCCCCATTTCTGTCTGTCCCCCCCTGCCAAAACAATTTTTATAGTAGCAATCCTTCCTAATCATCATTCAGGCTGATTATCCCCAGTACCGGACTTCCAGCAAACATCCTACATCCACCCACCTCCTACAGAATGCCTTATCGACTTCCCCCATTCTACCCTTAAACTTCCTACCTTCTTTGAACCCACTCTCATCCCTCTGGGTAATTTAATGTCCTCAGGCTTGCTTTGAAGCTTATTCTTGTACTTAGTCATAGTTGATAATAGAAGAGGGGAGAGACATACTACAGGCCCCATCCACTCACAGTCCCAGGTCCAGGCAATGGTTCTGGGACCTCCAGCCCACTAGCCTTACCAGTGGCTGTGGTAGTGGCCTTGGGGCACCCTTCCAGGACAGCTACAGTGACACCCTCCAAGTGCGCCTTGGCACTGTAACTGCCCTGCCATTATCACCCATTGATAGGGCAGCCTGCTGGGGTGCTACTCGCCGGTTCGGGCCCCTCTCTATTGGGCGGAAGGGACAGCCTGAGAACCGCAATGCCCTGTACCCTCTAGCACAGGTTCGAGCCCCATCTCGGCCTGGACCCATGATGTATGCCAGTGGAACCCCTGTCATGCCCCCCCAAAAAAATCCACTACTAGGTAGCGAGTCAAAGTTTTCTGGCCACATGGCACTTGCTGGCGTTAACCCCTGTTACGTAGTGGGGTACATTGTGTGATATGTAAAGTGCATGTGGTGTAGTGCATAAGATAGAGGAAATGTTTGAGAGAGTATGCTGGTCTACTCCTAATGTTACACTGAAAAGGTCAGCAAAGGGGGATGGTTAGGTAGCTAGTGAAACAGGAGCTCCAGCTCTCCCTATCACCAGCATTCCCATTCTGCTTGGGAGTACCACCCTGTTCGGCCCGTCTCACAGTCTCCTTCTTCTCATGAGAAATAAATAAAAGGAAAGAAAAGTCTTAGGAAGCCGAATGCTAATGCCATAACATGCTGTTGCCCATGTTCAAGATTTTGGCCATATCTTGATACCCTGAAGGTTTCATGTTGATAGCTCAAGCCGTTCATGAGATAAAATGGTGCTAAATATGGGCGGTAAAAGCTAGTTGATCTTTGGCAGTATTGTGATACCAACTCTAACATATGGAAGTGAAGCTTGGACCCTGTTGGAAGGACAGAAGTCAAGAGTAAGAGCAGTGGAAATGAGTTATTTGAGAGGAGCATGTGGAGTCATATGGAAAGACAGACAGACTGACAAATGAGGAAGTGAAGGTGCATTGTGGTGTGAATGCGGACATGATAGGAAGCATTAGGAGAAACACATTAAGGTGGTTTGGGCATGTGGAGAGGATGGAAAGTGAGAGTCTGACGAGGAGAGTTTATGTGAGTGAGGTGGAGGGGAGGAGAGGGAGAGGGAGGCCGAGGATGAGATGGTGGGATGGAGTGGAGAGGTATATCAGGGAGAGGGGTGTGAGCTGGGAGCAGGGCAGTGAAATGGCAGGGGACATAGCGACATGGAGGCGATTTGTTTGTGGCCATCCCATACGGGATTGAGGCATCTGGCAGTAGATAGATAGATAGATCTTTGGCAGCCATTCTGGTGACCTTGACCTTGCCCAAGTGCCCATTTTCGAAGTTGGCCAAGATTTTGACCATAGTAGTAGGTTGGGTACAGTTAGGGAATGGGTACAGTAGAGGATATTGCCCCATATTGGAATACAGTATTACCCATATCCGGTTATGCCTTTGGCTTTATTATGTCGGATAATCGAGAGATTACTGTACTTTCTTTGGACTACACTTTTTTGCTTATACTTGCTCTGCTGTATTAACCTACCCCATACCAACTAATTTATTACAGAACCCACCTCCAAAACCTGACAAATATTTGACTTTTGAGGGGGCTCAAAACTCTGCTTTTTATGAGAAACATCAAAAATTCAGAAAGTGCTCACTTCTGCATGTGTGCACTTCTTCTTGACTGCCTCATCACGTATCAGGCTTAGAAGATAGGCATTCTGGGAATTGTAATTGCCAGTTGCCCAGAAACTGGTAAAAGTTTCATCTGTTGCTTCTCTGCCTATTTTCTCAAAGCAGCCATTATGGCATGGGGAACCAACTTTGCATGCTTCCACAACTTTTTTTTGTGTTGTAACTAACACATTCCCACCCCGTATTATGCTTTTGCTTGGCCTCATTCTTCCACCACTTATCTGGCTGCCTTAAACAAACACGGCCCTTTTTTCTATGTAGGTAGCAGGAACACGTTTTTTCCTCCTCCTCCTCCTCCTCCAACAACAACAACACCACTCACACTTATCGTCATGACCTCAAACACTATTACGATCACTAATACCACTTCCAGTATCATCATGACTAAGGCTGTAATCATAGTCACCAATACTATCATCACTAATGCAGCTAGTCTCCTCAGAAGTATCACAGCGTCGTTTACCATTATTGCTATAGAACCACTTCATCACAAAACCACTGTTTTCACTAATTCCTGAGTGCCCAGGAACACTTTTATCACTATCACCAGCACGATGGGACATTGTTACCCCAGTAATCACTCACGAAGATGGCTGTAAAATAATGAGAATTCCTTTTTGCCTGCTATGAACAGAGCACAATGGTAGGGACTAACGAATGGCACAACAAAAACTCTCACCAAGCACACTGCCATGTACGGCCAGCCAATCAGTAAGCAAGGCTTGCAGCCCGGCTACGTCTTCATTGGCCGCAACCAACACACGCACACAGGCACACACAGTCAAGACACACTCCTCTGCTCCCATACTACCACCACAGGTGGATACATGCCGAGTAGCTATGTACAGTACTTTCTCTGAAGGACTTTCAACCATACTTCCAGTAGTAGAAGGTGTTCTTATCCAAGACCACATGATAGGGTATGGGTTAAAATAGTATTATCCAAGAAAAAAACGCATTTTCTGGCTGGTGGTCTGTGAACCCCTTTCTTCGTGTGGCCTCTCATTTATTCATAATAATGCATATATTACCCCCTGCACACCATCGGTCACAGTACTCCTCAATCCCAAGCCTTCTCACTGCTTGCCATTCCACCTCCTATAGCACTGCCATAAGCCTTTTCCAAATCAACAAACATAAAGTACAACTTTCTTCTTTCCTTTGTATTTTTCTTGAAAGCGTTGGGCAATGAATACCGTATTGCATAAAAGGTCGTAATGGCTGTCATAAACTACATCTCATTAATATTCACTCTTTCCCTTATCATACCTTTCAGATCTTTCTCCCTCACCTTCATTATTTGGTCGCAAAGCTTTATGCCTTTACAATTTTCACAATCCTGATAGTGATGGCAAAAAGGAGGGGCTCCCCACATGCAGCTCTTCTCAATAGGGTGGAGTCAAAGGCTTTTCGTCTCATTAACTCTCCTCCTCTTACTGATTCTCTTCAACCTTTGTGTCTTCGCCGCACTGTTGCATCTTTATCTCTCTTCTATTGCTATATCAACGGTCACTGTTCCTCTGAACTGTCTGCTTGCATCCCTCCACCTCTACGACAGGCACGTAGTACCCGTCTAGCAACAAACTCTCATCCCTTTTCTGTCCAACTCCGGTACTCCCAGTCCTTCATTTATGCAACTGGTCAGCTCTGGAACTGTCTTCCTCTGTCTGTATTCCCTACTTCCTATGATCTCCAGTCTTTCAAACGCAGTGTGTCCAGGCATCTCGAAATGAATGGATCTTGAATTTGGCTCTCTTTTGTATTGTTTTTTTGCTTTTTCTTGGAGGGAACAGTATGTAGGCCCATGGCCTTTGGTTTCTTCTTCCTTGCATTAAAAAAAAAAAAATAATAATAATAATAATAAATGACCCCCAGTCAGAATCTTTGCCCCCCCAGTTGCCCCCCCAATCAGATCCAGTACAACTAAAAAAATAATAATACAGTAATAATAAAATAAAGGCAATACAAGAAGGAAAATGACTAGGAAAGACCACTAATATGATTTGTCCCTACAATCATAAAGGCTGAAAAGCCTCACAATCATCAGTGTTCATAGAGACAGAGCACTTGCAGTTGACTTGGAGGATGTCATTGCTAGGTGTATAATAAAATTCCCCAACAAGAATTACACTCAAGTAGAACTTAAAACGAGAATCACAACAGTCATGAAATGACAATGATCTGACATGGTGAAATGAAGAGTTGTTTCCTGTGCATGGTATTATAAGTGTTATACGTGAGTGAAGATGTTGTTACACCTAGCATGATACATTAATATGCTGCATGTATTTGTTTTCAGAATTATCTATCTATCTATCTATTGCCAGACGCTTCAATCCCGAACGGGGTGGCCACAAACAAATCGCCTCCATGTCACTCTGTCCCCTGCCATTTCACTACCACGCTCCCAACTCACACCCCCCCTCTCTCATATACCTCTCCACTGCATCCCTCCATCTCATCCTCGGCCTCCCCCTCCCTCTCGCCCCCTCCACCTCACTCACATACACTCTCCTCGTCAATCTTTCACTCTCCATCCTCTCCACATGCCCAAACCACCTTAACGTGTTTCTCCTAACGCTTCCCATCACGTCCTCAACCACACCACAACGCTCCTTCACTTCCTCATTTGTTAGTCTGTCTCTCCATGTGACTCCACATGCTCCTCTCAAATAACTCATTTCCACTGCTCTCACTCTTGACTTCTGTCCTTCCAACAGGGTCCAAGCTTCACTTCCATATGTCAGAGTTGGTATCACAATACTGTCATGTAACAACTTTTTCACTTCCATGCTCACCTCCCTGTTTCTTATCACTGCTTTCA
>JAGKTI010025135.1:0-14096 GCA_018397915.1 Birgus latro
TCTCTCTCTCTCTCTCTCTCTCTCTCTCTCTCTCTCTTCATATTTTATACCTTTCTTCTTTCTCCCCTGTCTGTTATTCTTTCCTTCTGTTTTCTTGTTTCCACCTTCGCTGTCCTCCCCCAAACCATCTCTTTCTCTTCATTTTTCTCTCTTGCCTTTCATTTCTCATCCTCCTTCTCATCTCGTTCCTGCTTCTCTCCCTCCATCTCATCTCATGCGCTGCCCCCCTTTCTTTTTCCAGAAAGAAAAGTGGGGAAGATAAACGAGGGGAACATTTACTTTCCCCACTTTTCTTTCTTTTCCCTCTCCTTGCTTCTCCCTCCCTTCTTTCTTCCCTTACTACCATCCGTCCCTTCTTTCTCTCCAACCACCTCCCTGCCTCTTCCTTTCGTTTTCTTCTTTTTACTTCCATCCATCCCATTCTTCTCTCCCCTCACTTCCCATCCTACTTTCCCTCTAGCTCCTCACCTCCCTTCCTCCCTCTCTCCCCTTGTCTACACACCTTTACCTCTACTCATATATCTTCATCTCTCCTCTCTCCATAGCTGCTACCCTTCCCTTCCTTCCTCCTCCTCCTCGTCCCCATCCCCATCCTTTTCCCCCTCTGCCTCACTCTCCCCTTCCTTCCTTCCTTCCATCTTTCTCCTTCTCCTCCCCCTCCTCCTCCTCTTCGACTTCTCCTTATACTCCTCCTTATCTCACGTGAGTCGGGATGATAAGAATGGTAGGGGAGACACAAACAAGCTAGAGGTATAAGGAAATTGGAGGAAACAACAGTGCTTCCATCTTGTGAGTACGACACCTTGACAAAGAAAATGAGCATTGGGAAATTAAGGAAAGCTGTTAGCGTTTAAGGTGAACGTGGAGGCGCCCCTCATCCACCCACTTAGTGTAGTGGTACTCTGTTTTTTTTAGGGTAGCTCTACATTGAGTGGCAAGCCAAATGATTTTCTGTAAACCAGGAAAGCATTTACAACGCTGGGTGGTAACCTTATAACCAACAAACACTTGTTCCCTGCGTGACAAGTGGGTTGGCGGAGGGTTAGTGCCCCTCCCCGGAAACCAACTAACTAAAAATAAGAAACAAGAAACCTCGGACCAGGACCGACCAAAAGGTGACTACTAAGGACCGAACAATGGACATGGTACGGATAGCTACATGGAATGTAAGGGGTGCAGATGATGAGGTGAAAGAAAGAGAGATTGTCCAGGTGCTTGAGGGTGCAAAAGTGGATGAATGTGGATTAACTGAAACAAAATGGCGGGGTGAGATTGTGAGAGAATGAGAGCATAGTATATGCGCGGGAGTAGGTGGGAATGAGAGGGCAAAGGAAAGAGTGCGTATTGTTGTGAGTAACAGTTGGAAGAAGAATATAAGAGAGTATGGATCAGTTGGCTCAAGGATTGTGTGGGTAAGATTGAAAGTTGAACTACAAATGTGGACGATTGTGTGTATGTATGCGCCAATGGAAGATCGTGCAAGCAGAGTGAGAGAAGAGTTCTGGACAAATGTGGAAGTGTGCATGGAAAAGTTTGAAAGGAATGAGAGAGTGTTTTTAATTGGAGATATGAATGGAAAAGTAGGGAATGTGAAGGTGGACAGAGTAGTTGGTGGGTGTGCCTGCAGAGATGGATGAGAATGGTAGTGCTTAAGTGGACATTTGTGCCAGGAGGGGGGTGGTGATAGCCAATACCTTCTTCAGGCACAAAATGATCCATAGGTATATGTGGCGAGTGATGAGAAGGGTCGGTGGAGAACTGAATGAACAGAAGGCAATGATTGATTATGTGTGTGTGGATGAAAGGATGAGAAGGTGTGTAATGGATGCAAGAGTATTATAGAGGTTTGGTGAGTGGACTTTCGGACCACCACGAATCAAAGTCTACAAGAAATGGAGAAATAGAAGAAGGGAAGGGCAGGAGGAAGTAGTTCATACATGGACGGTGGAAAGGTTACAAGAAGATGGAAAAAAGGCAGAATATAAGAGGGAAGTGGAGGAATGATTGGGTAAATATAGATCGGAGCAGATGGGGGATGTGGAAGGTGTGTGCAAGATATTCACAGAATAAATCTGTGCAGCATGTGAGGTAGTGTGTGAGATGAAGAGAAGACGAATTGAGGGTGGAGGGAACAGCATGGTGGAATGAAGAGGTGAGAGAGGCTGTGGCACAAAAGAAGAAAGCATACAGTATAATGAGTGGATGAGGAACAGGGGCGTAGAAGAAGTTGAGAGATGGAAGAGAGAGTTATATATAGAGAGGAAGAGAGAGGTGAAAAGATTAGTAACAGACAGTAAAAAGAGAGTGGATAAGGAATTTGGAAGGAACTTGAGTGTAAAGTGGAGGGAACGTAAATAAATGTTCTGGAAAGAGGTAAAGAGAGTTAGACAGGGTGCCAAAGAAGTTAGTTGGCGAGTGAAAGATAACAATGGGAGATTTCTAGTGGAGAAGAGAGAAAAAGTGAGCAGATTGAGAGAACACTATAAAGAATTGTTAAACATAGAGAATGAAAGTAATGTGAGTATAAGGGGCTGAGGAATGGCTGGGAGAAGGAGGGATGCGAGAAGAGAGGAAGAAATCAGTAGGATGGAAGCCGTGGAAGCAATGAAGTAAGTTAAAATGGAGAAAGCCCCAGGACTTGATGGAATGTGTAGTGACGTTCTGAAGCATTGGGGAGAAAGAGTAGTAGAATGGATGTCGAAGATGTGCAGATTGGCCTGGGAGGAAAGTAGAGTCCTGGAGGATTGGAAGTCAGGTATAATTATTCCCCTGTACAAAGGATAAGGGAAAAAAAATGTTTGGTAATCATAGGGGCATTTGTCTTCTTAGTGTAATAGGAAATTTATATGGCAGGATACTTATTGACAGAGTTAGGGAAATGACAGAGGAATTAGTTGGAGAAGAACAGGGAAGTTTTAGGAAGGAAAGAGGTTGTGTAGATCAGATATCCATTCTTAGAGCTTTAGTGGAAATGTTTCGAGAGAAGGAAAGAAATTGTATGCTGCCTTCATGTACTTGGAGAAAGCACAGGCTATGGCAGTGTGGATAGACAAGGATTGTGGTAAGTATCAAGAACATATGGAGTAGATGGGAAGTTGTTGAAGGGTGTGAAAAGTATGTATGAGGGTGCTAAGGCTGCAGTGCGTGTGAATAGTGAACTGAGTGAATTTTTCTATTTGAAGGTTGGATTGAAACAAGGATGTGTCATGACTCCATGGCTGTTCAGTCTGTATATCGATGGGATTATAAAAGAGATACAAGGTAGGGCAGTGGATGTTGGAGTGGCTATAATTAGAGAGGGCAGTGTTTGGAAACTGTGTTGTTAAGTGAAGACGAAGGGGAGTTGCAAGGCTTGGTGAATGAGTTTGGGAGAGTGTGTATCTAAAGGGAAGATTAAAGTTATGGTCTTCAAGAGAAGTGAAGTCAATGAGTGTACAGTGACGTTGGATGAGAAGGAAATTGAAAATGTGAGTGCGTTTAAGTACTTCAGTAGTGTGATGAGTAAGGATGGATGTTTAGAGGGTGAAGTTCTAGAAAGGGTACAACAAGGAAGAAAGGTTGCTGGTTCCTTGAAAGCAGTGATAAGAAACAGGGAAGTGAGCATGGAAGTGAATACGCTACTACATAATAGTATTGTGATACAAACTCTAACGGATGGAAGTGAGACTTGGAACTTGTTGGAGGGACAGAAGTCAAGAGTGAGAGCAGTGGAAATGAGTTATTTGAGAGGGGCATGTGGAGTCACATGGAGGGACAGACTGACAAATGAGGAAGTGAAGGAGCGTTGTGGTGTGAATGTGGATGTGATAGGAACCGTTAGGAAAAATACACTGAGGTTGTTCGGCCATGTGGAGAGAATGGAGAGTAAGAGACTGACAAGGAGAGTGTATGTGAGAGAGGTGGAAGGGAGGAGAGGGAGGGGGAGACTAAGGATGAGATGGAGGGATGGAATGGAGAGGTATATGAGAGAGGGTGTGTGAGCTGGTAGCAGGGGAATGAAATGGCGGGGGACAGGGGGACATGGAGGCGATTTGTTTGTGGCCACCCCTTACGGGATTAAGGCATCTGGCAATAGATAGACAGATTTAGGGGAGGCGGTAGCTCGATCGGTAGAGAGTTGGCTTGCAGTCCCGAGGGACCCAGGTTCGAATCCTCGCTGGGGCAGGGCACAGTTTAAGGATTTGAATTTCATTAAATCAGGCTTTACTGATCTACCAGAAGACCCGCCGACATGTCGTAAAAAATAACCCCGCTAATACCAATACACCAGTCCTGTATGAGACAGCCCTAGCATGTATTCAATATGGATGGTGGGTGTTAAGCGCCGAAGTGGTGACATGTAGAGGTGTATGGTATGTAGGAGGACGGATGGGCCTTGATAGCAGGCTGTAAAGCCTATGCCCAGAGTCGGACACATAAAAAAAAAAAAAGATAGACAGTAAACATCTTCGTGACATCCAGTTCCGTATCTCACCCCTTTCTCTTCATTAACACTTCATTAATCCGTGGTGGCCTCTAATGACTGGTTCCTTAACTGTTACGAGCAGCATCATGGTGGTAGGTAATAAATGCATACTCCAAGTTCTATCAGAAATTGTACATTATATAATATACTGTAATACTCTTAATTACATCTGCCAACGAAGTTTGAGGAGGTTATGAATTCACCTATGTTTGTCTATGTGTTTGTCTACATGATATTTCCAAAGGTTTTCGATGAATTTCAATGAAATTTTGAGAAAGAATGGGCCATGGCCCAAGAAAAAACTGATTAAACTTTGAGGTGGATGCGTATCTGTATCTAGATCCTATGTATTGCGCACAATATCTCCAAAAGTTCACAATGATTTTCAATAAAAAAATTTTCAAGAGTGGACCATGGGTCAAGGAACAATTGATTAAATTATGGGGCGGATCCGGACCCACTGTATTCCACACAATATCTCCACGGATCCGGATCCGGATCCTTTTTATTGGCATTGGAGGACGTATGCGCTCTCTGAATGATTTCTATTTATTTAATGAAATACATGGTTAACTGTTAGTAGGAGTTCTGAAAAATTGTCAAGGGCATAAAATTTTATTGGCTAAAAATAAAACACCGTACGGTGTATGGTGGAGTGTTAATTAAAAGAGTTAGAAAGGGTACAGAGGGAGTGATTAGTGATGAGCAGTGTGGCTTTAGGAGAGTTGAGGGGATGCATGAATCAGGTGTTTGCTGTGAGATAGGTGTGTGAAAAGTATTTAGTGAAGGTAAGGATGTGTTTTGGGCGTTCATGGATTGAGAGAAAGCATATGATAGAATGATAGGGAGGCTTTGTGGACTGTTTTGAGAATGTATGGACTTGGTGGTAGGTTGCTAAAAGGAGTGAAAAGTTTTTATGTAAATAGTACAGCATGTGTAAGAGTGAGAAATACTGTGAGTGATTGGTTTCCGATGAGAGTGGGGCTGTAGCAGGGATGTGTGATGTCGCCTTGGTTGTTTAACATTTATATGGATGGTGTTGTAAGGGAGGTGAATGCAAGAGTGTTAGGTGGAGGTCTGAGTCTGGTGAATGTTGATGGTAGAGAGCGGAATCTGAATCAGCTGCTGTTTGCGGATGATACTGCACTGGTGGCTGACTCCAAGGAGAGATTGAGACAGTTGGTAGAGGAGTTTGGAAGGGTGTGTGAAATGAGGAAGTTGAAAGTAAATGAGAATAAGAATAAAGTGATAAAGTGTACAAGTAGGAGGATGAATATAGTTTTCAATTTGCTTGAGGAGTGTTTTAATTACAGTATTTAGGGTCACATGTTGCTGTGGATGGAAGAATGGATGCAGAAGTGAAGTTTAGAATGAATGAAGTAGGAAAGGTGCTGGGAGGAATGAAAAAAGTGTTTAGATGTCATTCGGTTAGAGCTGATGTAAAGAGACGGCTGTTTGAGGGTGTTGTGGTACCGACTGCTTTATATTGGGCTGAAACATGGAATATGAGTATAGCAGAGAGGAAGGGTTTGAATGTAATGGAGATGAGGTGTCTGAGGAGTATGTGTGGAGTGGCGCATATGGATCGAGTGAGAAATGATGAAGTGCGAAGGAGAACTGGAGTTGTGTGAAATGATGAAGTGCGAAGGAGAACTGGAGTTGTGTGGGAGATGGTTGATCAAGTTGAGCAGAGGGTGTTGCGATGGTTTGGGGATATGAAGAGAATGGATAATGAGCGATTGATGAAAAAGAAAACTAGATCTGATGTGAGAGGTGTAAGGCTGAGAGGAAGACCATGAATAGGATGGATGGACAGTGTGAAGAGAGCGCTGGATGAGAGAGGGAAGTCTGTTGAGCAAGGAAGAGTGGCTGTGAATGATAGAAACGATTGGAGAGAAAATGTGAAAGAGTAAATGACGACGCAGCCCTGAGGGGATATTCTCCCGCATTTTGTCTGATCAGCTGATTAGATCAGGTGCGGGTAATGGGATGGGTTCATTATGATGTGGCAGGGGTAAACCAGCTCTGCCGTCGAGCCCTGCTGCAAATGTCACTGATTGCACTGCGCAGTTGACCCTCGTTTGGTGTGGTGCGGTGAGGATCTTTCCCTTCTCCCCTTGGGATTAAAATGTGAATGAATGTGTTTGAGTGGATGAAAAATTTGGGAGTGTGTCATCCTGTCTCGGCTAACTCCCTTTCCTTGGGGGGAGCAGCCTAGGTATATAGATAGATAGATAAATACAACATCAATTTCGTAACAGGTTATCGTAGTCATACACACACACACACACATACACACACACACACACACACACACACACATTCACTCATTCATTCATTCATAAATACAGCTTCATTCGTAGCAGTTTAGAAGTCCAAACTGAATACAGCTGCAATTATTTTGCTCACTGTTTCATGTGATTTAGGAAAACTAATGGCAAGCAAGTGACCTTCAATGTACGTATTTCATCTCAAGGTCACATTCATGTAGAAAATTGAACAAACAGATGCAAAAATACAAGGTTTTGCTGCTCTTTACATAAAAGTATTAATGCTCTACAGTTTCCAATACACCATTGAAGTACATGTCAGAAGAGATGCCAAATTATTTGCTACAGCATATGATTAAACACACACACACACACACACACACACACACACACACACACACACACATACTCGGACGTAACATGAGACAGAAATCAAAACTTTTGTTGGAATGCATGCCGTGACAAACAACAAAACACATATAGAAAAACTTGCTACCAAGAAATACTCAAACACATAACACATAAAAAGCCTTATTGCAACAGGTCCTCATGCTCTGACATAACAACACTTGCGAAGAACATCCTTGCACTATACTCTGCATCATCCGTAACATACGACTGACACCAAAGCTTACGTGCAGTATATGTTGTGGCGTACATGAGGACAGATACAAAGTGTAGTTTTGTAGTACACGTACTATGCTGTACTGTACATGCTTAAACAAAGAACACTTACTAGAACTTTTTATGCACGTCATGCATACACAGAGCACAAATATTGAGGAGAATGGTACTATTTTTAAAAATATAAATATCTGGATATATAACATTCCTTTACCTAAAAAAAAAAAAAATACTGTACCTTATCCTTGAACGTCTTCTGTGTAGACCAACAGGGTGTAACGCGACGTATGACAAAAACGTACACCAATGATCCATCATGTAATTCTAAGTATATTTTGTTCTATAAACATATACTCTTTGTGACCCCAGTTCAGTACCCAGCATTAGGCTGTTTGAGTGAAAGTTTCGTGGGTTGCAGGTGTCATCGGGTGGGAGCTTCGCAGGGTGACGGGAGACGAGTATTATTAGCTTATTCTGTACCGCACATGAAAATCCCATATCCTATCAGAACAAACGAGTTTGAAGAAGAAACTTTACGTTGTCTATTGATTCTTTAACATAAAGTCATGCATTCCTGCAGTTCTTTTGCACAGATTAACTGTAATTAAGGATTAAATTCAAATTTTATGGATTGCAAGGGAGTACGGAGGGAGGAGAGGCTGGTGTATTGTGCCAGTTATGTAATGTTTGGTTTGTAGGCTATTGCTACCAGCATTATCATAACACCCACAGCCCATTTAATGAAACAATATTATTGTACTGCGAGATTAGCGTCACTTTAAGTCAGGAAGAGTATTATTTATTACAATCTTTTATGCTGCAAGTAAACGTGGCACCATTGGGTATATCCACCTGTATTCCCTGGTTGTAGCACTGGCATTACCATCCCAGAATACGTAAAAATAGACGATATCTGCATATTCCTCATTTCTTTACGTACGTGGCATGCTGTTTCATGAACAAGTGAAGCTGAAACCTGTGAACAACTGAACGCGGAGAACAGTATTTGAAGTGTGTGCCTCGCCTGCAAGTTCTTCCGTTATAATGACATCGTGGACGCAGGGTTGCCAAGTTCTTATCATCAATCTCGCTAGTGTAGCCCTGAAAACTTGCTAAAATGTCGCTAGATAGTAAACACTGAAAAATATCGCTAGAAAAGACGATCAATCACTAGAATATCACCCCAAAATGGCAAATATATCCAGAATGTAGCTAGATATCATGTTGCCAGATGTTAGAGCGTGACGCTAGGTAGACACAAAAAATAGGTCTAGCTGCAAAGTCGTTAAATTGGCAACCCTGCGTCACTTTTTTTTTTTCCCTTGGGGCTTAATGGCCATCGTCCTCTTGGGGGACATTAGGCCAGCCAAATATATATGGGCTGGTAATTAGGGCAGCCTCACGTCACTATTGGCCGAGCATTTACCGCAGTCGAGGCGGGAGCATATGGTAGAAAGCTCGTAGATCGGCTAGACGTGCCTCCTCCCCACGAACGATCAGGATGGGTCTGATCTCCTCACCCATGTCGGCAGCCCGGAGCAGGTCGTAGAGGGTGGTGTAGGTCGTGGCTCCGAGCTGGTACGACCGGGTGTGGGCATCGAGGGTCAGGAAGTGGCGGTAGGAGGCTACATCTAGCCGATTCTTAAGGTCGATGATTGGATCGCGAGATGGAGGGCCCTCTGCTGCTGGAGGAGGGGAGGACTCACAAATCTCCTCCTCGGCCGAGGAGCCGGTCGACGCTTCCTCGGCCATGGAGGCAGTATCTGAAGACTCCTGCCCCTCCTCCGTCATCGATGGTTGCTCGTGAACCTCTGCCGCGGTCTGAATCGTGGTCTTGGACATTGCCGGGTCGTCAACAGGAGTGGCAGTTTCCCTGTTGAGGGGAGCCTCAAGTCGCAGCCTCTTCCTCGGGGTCTGACGAGGGGCAGCAGATCGTCGCTGCCGGGCCCTACGCTCCCGTCGGCGGGGAATCGAGTGTATATCGCGGGCGAAGCACTCGGGGATGACAAGGGAAGGCAGCCCGTTCTCCTCAAAAATCCTAGGGAGGAGAACGCGCAAAGCCCCCTTATCACCCCCACAAAAAGCCTTCGCCGTCGCGACACACATCTCCACGAGTAGATTTAGTTGTTTGGGATTCCCAGGATCCCTAGCCCGATGTCCCTGGGCCGTGAGACGTCGCCGTGCATAAGCAGAGCCCTGCACAGCCACACCTCCCGGTCCAGTAACATCCCGGGCCTCAGGACCCTTTGGGGTCCCAAACAAACTAAATTCCACCCGCTCTCCATCACCTAGGGAGCGTTGGAGGTGGCGGGGATTCGGTTTAACGATCGCCGAGCGGTGCACAAAAACATCAACACCAGTATCCTGGCGTTTGATGAACCCGTACCCCGCACTCACGTTAAACCAAATCACCCTCCCCTTGATCTTCTGGGCTGCAGGAACCTGTGGCTGACTTGTAGCCCCCCTCAACGGGTCGCAGGCATTGTCAGCACTGACGTCTGGCATGGTCGGCTGCTGGCTCTCTCTCCTCCTGCATCACTATTCTCAAGTCACCTTCATATGAAAGCAGTGGTGCCACGTGTACTTGCAGCAGAAAAATTGTAATAAATAGTATCATTACTCCTGACTTAAAGTGACGCTGGTCACGCATTAAAATGATGTTTTTTTCACTGAATGAGCTGTGGGTATTATGATAATGCTGGTAGCAATAGCCCACAAACCAAACATTACATAACTGGCACAATACACCACCTCTCCTCCTTCCGTACTCCCTTGCAATCCATTAAATTTGAATTTAATCCTTAATTACAGTCGATTTGTGCAAACGAATTGCAGGAATGCGTGACTTTATGTTAAAGAATCAATAGAGTACGTAAAGTTTCTTCTTCAAATTCGTTTGTACTGATAGGATATGGGATTTTCATGTGCGGTACAGAATAAGCTAATAATACTCGTCTCCCGTCGCCCTGCGAAGCTCCCACCCTATGACACCTAGAACCCAACTTTTACACCAAAACAGCCTAATGCTGGGTACTGAACTGGGGTCACAAAGAGTATATGTTTATAGAACAAAATATACTCAGAATTACATGATAGATCACTGGTGTAAGCTTTTGTCGTATGTCGCGTTACACCCTGTATATAATACGTTATTTGTTCACTTCGAAAATACAACGTCAGTGATAAATTTGACCTACCATCTTTGGGAAAAAAAAAGTTTCATTCCTGGCTGGGTGTGGCGTTTTATCCACATATACAACAAACATGCTTCGAATATGGGGGCGGCATGGTGACTATGGCGACTGGTTTGTTTACATATTTTAACTTCCCATGGGGTAGAGGGATCCCCTGGGTACAGGCGAAGCAGAATATTAGTACTATCCTCGTATTCTCTGCGTGTCATAAAAGGCGACTAAAAGGCAGGGGTTGGTGGGGGTGAAGATCCCACTGTCCTCAAGATGGGGTCGTCTCCCACATACTATGCAAACGTCGGATCTATCAACGCCGAATCTAGCAAAGCCGACTTTCTCAACATTGACTCTTCCGCTTCTTACGTTAGTGTGATATAGCCATTTATTTGGCCTTGATGCTAGTTCTTTATTATTCCTTCTTCCCTTCCTTACATTTTAGACCACCTTGCGCCTTCCTGTCTCACAGCAGCAGACGACAAGAATCAGTGCCACTGCCATCAAGTGTGGCTGGAAACTGTCCTCATTCTGCCCCGTAGGACATAGACTTCCTCCTAGCTCTAGCTTCCTTATGGAAACAAAGAGTCGACCAGAAGAATGAAGTGAAAGAGGGAATGGAGGAGGAGGAGGGAAGAAAAGAACGGAGTGAAGTAAAGGGTGGTGGGCTAAGGAAGAAGAGAAAGGATGCGAGAAGGAGAGAATGGAGGAGGAGGGAAGAAGAGAGATGAAGGAGAGAGTGGAAGAAGAGGAAGGTAGAGTGGATAAAAAGGAAAGGAGAGAGTGGACAAGGAAGGAAGGAGATAGTTAACCCCTTCGGTAAAATGACGCGTTTTTTTTTTAATTCTATTCTGCTACTTCCAGCAAACTTTATTGAGACTGAGAACTGTTAGAACTGCAGCGATTATAGACAGCATTTATTAACTGCATTATACGATATGCCATTGCTAAGCTTAATAAAATCGTCAGACAGAAGAAGGAAATCTAAATAGATGTTATCCCACTCATAATGTTAGGGAGGGAACTGAGGAAGGAGATAGTGAAGGAGTGAGAATTGGACAGGTAGAGGAGCAGCAGGGAGAACTCGATATCAACACAAACATAGCAAAGGAGAGACCGGATGAGAAGGGAAAAACTAGTGAAAGAGGAGGAACATATTGAGTGATGGAGGTTGGAGCGATTGAAGGAGGAAAGATCATGAAAGAGGAGAGAAGGAAAAAATGAAGGAGGAAGGAAAGTTTAAGGGAAGAATAAGGGAGGGAAAGAGAGAGTGAAAGAGGAAGGAAGGAACGTGTTGGAAAAGGGAAAAGCCTGTATCCTTGCTGTAAAAAGAAAGAACATAGAGCGGGAGAAGTTAAAGAGAAAGTGAAGGAGGGAAAGAGTGAATGTCGGAGGAGAAGAGAAGGAGAGAATGAAGGAAGAGTGAATGATAAATTAGAGGAGGAGGGATGGAGAAAGCTTGGGATGGAAGAAAGACTGAAAGAATAAAGGAGAGAGAGAGAGAGAGAGAAATGGGGGCTGAGAGAAAGTATGCTGGCGGATATACTCGTACCTTAGCCTTTAGTCTTAGTATGCTCACAACAGTTTTCAGTACTTGACGACCGACGCTTTCTCTCCTGCTGCCTTGTCTCTCATGCTCATATTATCGTCATTCGTGGCTACTGCTTTTATTCTCCACCTGACAAAGTGAGGGGAGGCTGTTGTTATCACTGGGATCAACAGGTGTCCCGTTCGTAGAGCAAGGCGGCAGGGCGACTGGCAGGGCGTAGAGATTTCGTTTCCGGGCCAGAACTCAGAAAGTTTTCACTATAGAGTCATGAAATTTCACATAGTTATATGTCCTATAGTGAACTGGTGATTTTTGACAGGTAGAATGCTGTGTCTTAATTTTATATATACATATACAGGGTGATTCACGAGTTTCTCCGGAAACTCTGGGAAATGCAAGCTTATTCAATTCTAAGCATAAAATTCCCTATAAGTATAGGTGTTTAATGTAATGGTTTATAAGTGGGGAAATTTTTAAATCTGACAGATGTGAATGGGAGGCGGCCATCATGTTGAAAAATGATACGTCGCCGTGTCTTCAGAGGCATATCTTTAGGTAACAAGGGAAGTTCATCTCAGAGAAAATTAACATAGACATCTATAAGCCTCCCTTCAAAGATATGAGGTCCAATCAGCTGGTTGTCAATCATACCGCCCCACACATTAACTAAAAATCGGTGTTGAAAGTTCCGTTCAACTGTTTCCTTGGGATTTTCTTTCGACCACCAATGTGCATTACGAGTATTATGTGATCCACTGCGGGTAAATATGGCTTCATCAGTGTATAAAATGTACTTGCACAGCTAAGGATGATCTGCTAGCCAAGTACTGCAATCAAGTCGTTGAGCAGAATCCCCGGGTTGTAGATGCTAACCTTGTTGTTTTTGATATGCGTACAGACCTTCCCGCTTTAATGTCCTCCATACCTTCGCTTGTGGAACACTAAGTCGGGATGAAATTCTTCTTGTAATGATGCTAGGGCTGCGATGTACCATTCCTACTATGCGTCGTACTTCAACTTGCCTCTCCATGTAGACGTGGTAAAACACTTTTGCATCTGGGCTCCTGTTTGGATATTCCCGTCTGTATTCTCATGCGGATGCTTCAGAGTTGCTATTGCAGAACCCATAGATAAAAATCATATCTGCATACTCCACGTTTGTAAAAGTGAATGGCATTGTAGCAAAATGTGAGTGAAACCATCCCTGGAATAAATAGGCCTACCACACCCGCTAGGACTTGGCGGGAACTGTCAGTCTCAGCTAGTCTATCACTGGTATTGCATCTTTGCCATGTTTACTCCTTCAATAGTAGATTTACTTGTTACTTTAAAGTGACATACTTTTCTATGTAGAACAATTACTTACCTGATGACTAATGAAAGAATAGTATCATTCAGAATAAGAACAACGTGTAAAATTTAAAAGAAAATTGAGTAACTTGGCAACACAGCAAGACCCTCTCCTTGTTGCTGTCCGCAACAAGGAGAGGGCCTTTAAAAAGTACCGGAGCCAACCCACCTCTGAATCACATCTATTTTATATTTCTGCCCGGAATCATGCTAAGTCTGTTCGCTCTGCTAAAAATAATTTCATCCGTGCTAAATGTTCCCAACTCTCCAACTCGAATTCTTCTCGCTCCTTCTGGCACCTTGCCAAAAACCTTTCTAACAACTTTACCTCATCATCCTTCCCTCCTCTTTTCTACTCTGATGGCTCTGTAGCTATTTCTTCTACTGATAAATCAGATCTCTTCACTCAGACTTTCTCCTCCAATTCAACCTTAGACGATTCCGGTGCTGTTCCTCCATCACTTCCCTCCTCACACTTCCTCATGACTGGCATTAAAATTTCTTCAGCTGATGTATTTTCTGCCATCACTGGCCTCAATACTAACAAGGCATATGGTCCTGATGGAGTCCCTCCTGTTGTCCTCAAAAACTGTGCTTCTGTGCTTACACCCTGCCTAGGTAAACTCTTTCGCCTTTGTCTCTCAATTTGTACC
>JAGKTI010025136.1:0-14096 GCA_018397915.1 Birgus latro
GGGAGGGGTAGACCGAGAAAGACATGGGATGAGGTCATTAAATGTGACTTAAGGGTTAAGGGACTGAATAGGGAGGCTGCCAGGGATCGAGCAGCATGGAGAGCCGCCATTAGGTGACCAAGGCCGACACATGCAAGCATGTTGGAGCCTTCAAAAACGAAACGAATACACTGGTGAAAGTTTACGAGGAAAAGGAAGAAGTCAGACTGTAAAAGTGGGTGAAATATGTACAGACAAAACTCCCTGTCAATGGATTACCTAGGGGGCAGCAAAGCACTGGAAATGATATAATGATAATGATGCTTGATAACTGAGTCTTGCAGGACAGTGTGGATAGACCTTTAAACCAAATTACAGTAATCTCACAACAATCTAGAGTAATAGTTGCAGTACCAGATTTTGGAGCACTAGCAATGCACAGATTGTGAGTGTTCAGTGTTGTGTAAGAATCTTAAGCCCTTAGTCTTATTGCTAGCAAAATATATGTTATCTTAAGCTTTCAGAGAGCAAAATAAAAATTGTTAGCAACAGGTGATTGTAAACTGCCATGGCACTTGCATGTTTGAGGAAATGCTCTAATTAGAGAGATTGTGCCTAGCAAAGAAGTTACACGGTATCGTTCTAATTGCTATTGTTGAGGTGGTGGCCCCAGACTCATCTGAACCCAAACCCCGTGAACTGCAGGCTGTAGCCACCCTTCTCTTGCAATGCCCTGTCCTCCTTTCAGTGGACAGGGAGGGAGTTGATGGACATTTGTATTATCAACACCAATGTTACTCTGTTACACTGGTGCCACCACAGAAAGGCACTAATGGATTTAATCCCTAAGTTGTAAGCTACATTATTTCACAGATCTGCCTTTTAATTTGAGATGCCGTTTTCAAAACATGTGGTTGTGAAGTCTTTCACTGAATGTGTAACCAGTTTAAGTAAACTGATATTACAGTCAACTTATTTCTACATCATGGATGTAGGATACACTAAAAACAGTGTAATAAAGGGTTTTCATATTTACTACTGGTGTAATTTCCTATCTGTCTTTAGCAAATGTAGTTCCATTCCAACAACAATTACTGGTAGCTACTTTTCCCTCCTATTCATCCCTCCCCCTCACTTGGATTCAGGGATGAAAGAGAACCTACTCACTGATAGTATTATTACTGATACTGCTCAGCTGAAATCTTTCATGGCATACCTCCTGAAGGAAGCATGCAGTGCTACTTTCTGTACATTGTGTTTTTCATAATGCAGTTATTACACAGCACTAAACCAGTCAACAAAGGCATCTTAAATGAAAGAAGTCTGAGAGGCTAGTACTGCACTGTTCATTCCCTAAGTCAATGACAAAAGGAGGAAGTTTACTTTCTCAAAAACTTATGATGCATTTTAAAAAAATAAACAATTTAATATGTATGTCAATATACATGCAGTGCATGGGTGAGCTTTGCTCACCATGGCTGCTCTCTTAGCTGCACAATCTCAAAAACTTATGGTACATTTTTTTTTTTAAATAAGCATTTTAATACATATATTAACATATATGCAGTGCACATGGGTGAGCTTTGCTCACCATGGCTGCTCTCTTAGCTGCACAAACTCCTACAGCACGTCTGTCAAATCTCCTAACCCTGAATCTCTTCCCACATGTCTCTGGTTTGTCTACAGGATCTCTCCCTTCAGTGTTTGAATCTGTGTAATATTTCATCCAATAACATGCAGACTAACCTCTCAGGCTACCTGTACCCATCACCTCACTAATACACTCAGTGTTCGAACAATGTGTTGCTTCTGCATACACATGATCAGTCTTTCGGCATGGCACTCTAAACTACAGTATATACAGCACAGAAGGTAACAGACTAAAAAATTGTTGTTCATCCTATACCACTACCATATACATATGCCTTTGACTTACATTGGTGTCTAATTCCACAACAATGCACTTTATATAGGACATACTTCCAAGCTCATATACCTGGCCAATTATTTTTAGTAAATGTTCAGAAAAACTAATTATGTTGTGGAATGAAGTTATCAAAATTTGAAGACTTCAGATACTCATGCTTGTTATTCAACAACTGATATGAAAAGGCATTCATCTGCCTAGCAAAGGGATTAGAAACTGTCTCCACTAACCTTTACAACATGATGATATTATTCATATTTTAAAGTATCCTTTCTAACACCATATGATTTTATTCAGCTTATGAGTGGCCTCTCATTATCAATGATCATCATGGTAACTCTGTTCCGACAGCCATTAATAATGATAAGCATTGCCCTGAAACAGGAACAAAGGAAACAAAGACAGGAGAACTGTTAGAGGGCCCTGCTAAAACAAATGACACCTTTATTCATTCATCATCCAGTTCTTTGATTTCTAAGTTCCAACTCACAGGCAAAACTATTCACTATATACTGTAGAGTGCTTGTAAAGAATAATTATGTTCAGTTACAAATTAACTATGATGTTAACACAAGAGTTTCAGCATTATTGTTGAGAGGGGTCACTGCTAAGTACTGTAATCCAAAATACTATGCACTGCAATCAATATATATATATTGTTAACTAAGCTCCATCCTTAAGTGTGACTGAAAAAATATGACTGACAGTGGGTTAGTGAGTGTTTGTTCGGTAAGGAAGGGACTAAGTGGCACTTGTCACTTAACAGTGTACAGCACTTTATATTTCTTAATATTCCATTATTAAGCTAGTAAATGAAATCATTTTACGTCCTGACTTCTTGATATTATTTCGGATGATAACTGACAGACTGTGAGAAGGTTTGGAACCAAAAATGAAAAATGAATTATGAAAAGCTGTTGCACTAGAAAAAATAAACATAACAATGTTCACTACTCCAAGGCATCAGTGAAAAGGGGGATGAGAACCTAAAAAATACCAAGATGAACTTATCATTGTTTAGCTATGGAAAAATAAAAAAAATGTCATTATGTAAAAGCTGGGTTAGGTTTCTGTCAGTAAGTTAGTGATGTAAAGCACTACAGTCCATCCATCTTATTTTGGCATGTATTTTTATCGTCTATCTATCTATCTATTGCCAGACACCTCAATCCCGAACGGGGTGGCCACAAACAAATCGCCTCCATGTCACTCTGTCCCCTGCCATTTCACTACCACGCTCCCAACTCACACCCCTCTCTCTCATATACCTCTTCACTCCATCCCTCCATCTCATCCTCGGCCTCCCCCTCCCTCTCGCCCCCTCCACCTCACTCACATACACTCTCCTCGTCAATCTTTCACTCTCCATCCTCTCCACATGCCCAAACCACCTTAACGTGTTTCTCCTAACGCTTCCCATCACGTCCTCGTTTTACAGCTTATTTCCTGTAGCTCAGTGGAAGAAATTAACACTACAGCTCTACATCCTTCCCATAATACTGTAATTGTGCTAATCTCTTGTTATGGCTCTACATTTAAGATGAAGAGGTAGCATTTTTAGGCCACTGAACACACTACAGTATACTCAGAAGGGTTAGGTGGTGTGTGCATTTGTTTGAATCCCTAAGAGGTGACCTCAAGTTTTTAGAGACACCTACCCTTATATGTTAAATACAGTAGTAGTCAAGTCTTGGGGCACCTTCACCTTGCAGGGAATATGGGACTGGATGTTGTCACGGCATGCCAACAGATGGAGGTCTTGAGCATCACATACCACCACAAGCTTATTGCTTGCCGACTATTTCCTGAGAAAGAAAAATCTCATGCGGTGAAGTGTACTGGCAGCGGCAAAGGTATATAATGGCACGTCAGGGGCTTCTGGATGGGTACTGGAATCTATAACTATAAATGGATGAATAACTTTATTCTCATTATTCTCATTAGAAAAAGTTATGTATCAGGGAGATGCAACAGTTTTAGCCTAACTTGGACCCTGTTCAGGAGACAACAGTATAAATAAAGTTCCATTAACACCTGCCCTTGATACACTTGGATTCTGCAACATTAGAATTACCAGTTCAGCACTATCACCACTTAGGTGCTGGAGAGGAATGCTTTCAAGTGGTGACACTGATATGTATGGAGGAAAGAGATGCCCAGTTATACAAATGTCCCTCTGTTTCCTCCATATCCTCTGAGAGGACAATGGTTAACTACGGACTAGGGGAGGAGCTTTTGCCTACAGTTCACAGGGTTCATATCCATACGAGCCTGGGGCCGTAACTGTTGCAAGAGCTACTGCTGATATGTCTGGATTATAAAATTAAAAGTCTGAAGGTGTCTGCAAGTTCTCCCTCTGACAGACATTTAATGGAACACATGTAATCAACCCACATCTCGCATAACAGAATGCAATCAGCTACAATAATGGTGAGGAATATGGTTATAAAGAAGGGTCATTGGAAATTATCTTTGACTCCATTCAGTCAGAAAGGTCCTTGATTGATTAAAATTATCTGATGGGTAAGAAAATTCGGGTACAATATTCCCAAATCGTCACAGATGTGAAGGGGAAGGGTTGTCATAATCACCGTATGTCGTTTATGACCAGATTTAAAGGGATTTGAGAGAGTTAGGTAGGTATCTGGGCATCGCTGCTACTCATCCTGTCCTAGGGTGGCATAGGTCTGGATGATGATGATGAGAGAGAGAGAGAGCACTGAAAACATAAAATTACAGGAAGATAAACTATACCAGTTACTCTATGATATGTATTGTACAGTAGATACCAACATGTCGCAGAATGGAAGTGGAATATTTTCAAGGAAGAGATGACCATATTTCCTCCACTGGAATGAATAAAAGGAATGACTAGATGAATGGAACTGGGCACTGAAAGAATGACGAAAACTTAAATGTCTTAGGATATTTTGATGACTGCATGATTCATTCCCTTAACTAGATTTTTTTTTCGCTTATTAACTGTTGCATTAATTACAGAATAGGGCAATATTATGACTCGACATCCTATCCACTGCATATTTTTCCTGACTAGCATTATACAGTATTCTTGTGTAAATCTATTGCCAGGATGGAGAAATGCAGTTTACGCCTAGATAAAGTGAATAGTGTACTTGTATTAGTTTATATAAAGCTGGGCAGATTAATATCTCCATACATTTTCCACCACTCCTCCCTTGATTGTTTTGTAGTTTGTACATGCCTTTGCCTTGAAATCACAGAGGATTGAGGATAACGAAAAGTAAAAAGGGAGCAGGTGCAGTGTAGCCTATATCCTACATTACACTGGAAGAGGAATGGCGTTATCAAAATTAAAAACTGTGGGATTTACCACACTGGCAGGCCTATTGCAACTCTCCTTACAGTGTCACGGTCATCATGAAAGTTGTTTTATGATAGTATGCAGCACAGTTAACTGCATAATTTGGACGGCAAAAAATGTAGAAGAAAAATAAGATATACCTATTTTGTGGTATTTAAGGAAGCCGCCAGTCCAACAGTGGCACGTGTGGTCCCGTTGATTACCAACGAACTCGCCAGCGGAACGCGTTAGTGCAACCAAGGCCAATTGGCCTTGCCATCAACTTTCAGACATAAAGGAAACTTAACGGTCCAGCCTAACCCAACCTTACTTATCCTTACTGGGGCTCTTCGCCTTCAAACCTCCCTTATTTTAGCCACCTAAGACTGCCCATTAACTAGAGCCAGAAAAACTCATCATGCCAAATCCCAGTATGTACGAACTTACTAAACTAAATCTATCACACTCTAACCTAACCTAACCTATCCTAGCTTAATCACCAGAAATTCAAACGAAACATAATACCAGAGAATTTGAAATTACACGGTCAAAACTGAAGACGCGTGTCTGGCAAGTTGGGATGAAAGTTTTGCTCTTGGTAGTAACTTCGTTGGGGTGACGGTAGGCTACTGCTGTTAAAATTTGTGTTGTCAGCGTGGAACAATTCCAGAAAACATGAAGAACTACATCCAAATGATACTGGTAACCCTCACATGTATTAAGAGGTGCAATTATATCTGCAGGAATATATTGTAATGCACCTGATTGGGAAATAGATCAATATCTAACACTGAAACCATCCAGAGTGTAAGTGATATTTGAGAAAAAATATGAGCCAAAGTTCTGGCAATAGGCGGGAAGAGACCAGACCACAGGAAGCATTAGAGAGGGTTGTTGATGGTTCCTGGCTGTCCTCGTATGTCAGCCTGATCAAGAAGTGGGAGACTGCAGATTCTTACATGAGCAAATGAGGTTTTGTGCACCTTAAGGAGCTGACTGGGAACAGTTCCTGCGACAAGAATGCAGTGAATGTGATTACGGTATTGGGGTTGACTGTCAATAGTACCACTTTTTTTCTTCTTTTTCTTCTGAGCGAGTAATATTGGACAGAAGTTATCTAAAATGTACAAAAGTACTATACATGCAGGATCATAAGGCCTGTGCAAGGTAAATCTTTTATCTTGTCGCATTTCCACACCACCCGAGTTAATGAGGTAGCGACGTGGCTCGTTATGTCTCTATTTATTTATTCCGGCGAGCCGGAGTCAAGGGAAAAAAAAAAAAAATCCATTCCATCCCCACCAGACATTTGGCCCGATCAACCCAGGTCCTACACAACCTTACGCTTTTTAATCCCTTTCGACTCATCATCAGCTTTTCTTTTCCTGCTTAACGCAGCGCTCACCTTCCTGTGGCACCACTCGTCCCGCCGTTTCAGCTCATCCATCGACTACTGGCACTTTTCTTCGCCTAACCCATGGCCGTAATCCGTACATTCCAGTACCCCCAAGAGTTTAATAAAAGGCATTCCAACAACGGGCTCCGGGTCCGTTGTGGTGGGGTACGCTGGAAAGGTACCTTTTACATCACCTACCTGCACCACCACAGCTGGTACGTATGAGTCCACGATCACTTGCCCTTCGTGAACTATGATGGTGCGATGCTGATCCAGGGGTTTGACGGTCATCTGTAATTCTTCGATCATATTAGTGGGCACGTGAATATCCGTAGCACCTGTGTCGATGTGTACAAGGGTCTTTTTCGTATTAATAAACGCCTCTGTCTTTGCGGCGAAGTGTGGAATGGGCGTAACATCGAGTTTTGTGAACACCAATTTTGGCCGGTCCTTTTTTGCTATGATTTTACAGTTGTGAGAAAAAAGGACATCTGCTCCCAAAAAGGCGTAACCGGGATCCCACTTTTGCATAACTGCCATAAATGGTTTGAGTTTAACGCCACTCAAATTTAATGGGAAATTTCCCAGTACACCCGCCATGCCCTTAATACATTTAGTTAATTTACGGTAATGAGGTCTTAAGTTAAGCACTTTAACGTATTTTTTCGGAAGTAGCGTAAATGGGGACTGCGTGTCGAGAATGAATTTAACGCGACAACAGCCGATGATCCCGTCAGCTACCAACTCATTCCCCTCCCAGCGCAGGGGGACAGCCTTACTTTTCATTTTGGGAGCTTTTGGCATATTTTAAGCTTTATGTATGAAAACCCGTTACCTTTGTAACTAAAGCTTTTCTATAATAATGAGAAATAACTTACGTTTGCGAGAAAAATCTCTTGACGTACCTCCCTGTTCGAGGATTTTGGCGCGACTGATGGGACACTGAAGAACAGTCTGCTTTTATAGTCATTTACTTTAGGGAACGTTTTACTTGCACTGCGTTTGTTTTTGGACCATTTCAAATACTGGCCATCAGCAGTTTCACTTTTTTACCGCTTTGTCTTCATATTATCAATAATTATATTTTGACATTAGGCTCGAATTTTTACGGTTTTCCACTTGGATTTATATTCCCGGGCGTTATATAGTTTTTTTTTTTTTTTTTTACGTAATTTGAGTTAGTAGCAAACTAGAGGACATTGAGCTATAACAGATAAAATTAAATACTGAGGAAAGCTCCACGACTCAATATCATTTCCTTATTTTGTTTTCTTGTTAGAGATAAATAATGGCAGTTTTACGCCCAGTTAAACAGAGTGCAGTAAGTTTGGTAGCTGCCATAGTGAAGATCACAGCATTTAACCTGTAGGCTGCAGTTATATTAATGCTTTGTCACATGGGCGCGACTTTTCAATATTTCCTGGTGAAATTAGTCTTTTACAGGTTACTTATGCTTGGTTTTTTGCCAGACACTGGACATTAACAGTTGATGCACATGGGTATCTTTCATGCCAATGCCATTCACCTTCCCAAAAACTCCACAAAAAGTGGCCATAACAAAAGTTCCCAGACAACTGTCTGTATTAAGCTGCCTTGCTTTTTCAGCCAGTCATCTTTGACAGATTTTTACCTATACGTACTGTAAACTGTTCAACTCCCCCCCCCCCCCCCTCTAACTAGTGGCCTTCTTCCTAGATGACTATTTACATGTACCCTATTTTCAAGCATTTCACTGTGTCTGTCTTCCTGCATTTTGTCCATATATTCATACTACTCGGCTTCTTTCTCATCATCCACTCACTTTCTCTTCCTTCACATAGCATTCCCACTACTGCTTATCCCTGCGACGTTGCTGCTCTTATGTACCTCATCACAATTCTTTTCCATGTCTCCCCGTGTCTGCACTGCACACCACATATATTTGGTATGGTAAAACGAATTCCTCATTACATTCGTCACATCCCAGCCAACTAGCTCCACTTGCCAAATGCTGTACCTCAGTTCTTCAATCACTCGTTTGTAACATCCTCCTCATTTACCTTTCCATACATACTGTCATTCTGTACAATACCTGGAGGTGCTAGAGGGATTCTGTCATGCTGTGTTGGTTTTACAAATGACCTTTTACTCTTCCCATCCTCTGAAAGGAGAATGGTGGACCGCATAATGGCAGCTTCAGTCTCGTCCTCCAGGTTCACAATGAGATGGGCCTATGGCTTCATACCCAGTACAGCTCTTGATTGTTAAAAATTCATCCATCCTCCTAGTCTAAACTCTTGTATCTGATAGGGTCAGTGATTCTCCTTTGGTACCTTTGCTGTGGCTTGAAACTAGTATCATCATATGGTACTCTTCTCTCAACTGCTGGAACTACTGTTCCCTACTCTCCTCAGATTTCTCCAATCTCTCCTGTCACTTTTTATTCTCTTCTTTCCTTTTAAGGTGGCTTTACATCGAGTGACAAGCTCTGTGGTTTTCTGTATGACATGATTGGTTCTGTGGAAGACCAGTCAGGTCTTATATAGCAAAAATTTAAATTATCAGACTGTTCCCTACTCCAGCCTGGGATTGAACTCGGGTCCTTTCAGACAGTAGATTACTTCTTTGACCGCCATTAGGAGCAACCAGCTTGTGTATGAGTAAATGTGTGGGTGCACAGTACATTGTTATCACATATGTGTTGGTACTGTGTAAATGGTACTTTCTGGTAGAGGTACTGTACAAGAGAAAAAGGGTGACTGTCCAAGTGGTTGGAAGCAAGTAGGTCTTCAGAATTTTTTTTTTTTTCTATTCTGACTTGGCAACCTGCCAGAGGCACATAGGCAAATTACTCAGGGCATCAGTGTTTTAACCTTCTGAATCCAGGTGATCCCTTTTTTAATCTACTCTTGCTGCTATCAGATGATTTTATTTGATTTAGTAGTACCGCAGGTGGTAGGTGGAGGTGCTCACCATCCATCACTCCATGTTGTGCCACTTCGGGTGTCTGACCTTTCCTCTTCCTTCCTTCATCTCTTTCTTTCCTCCTCCTTCCTTCATCTCTTTCTTTCCTCTTCCTTCCTTCATCTCTCTTTCCTCTTCCTTCCTTCATCTCTTTCTTTCCTCTTCCTTCTGCCTACGGGTGACTTCACTCCCTCTTCTATCTTTCTTTCCTCATGCTTCTGCTTATGGGTGACTCTACAATGAGTGACAAGACAAATGGTTTCCTGTACACCAGGAAACCACTTACTATGCTGGGTGGTAACCATACAACCAAATTATGGCATCTGATTGTTTAGTAGGTAATTAAGGTGCCTATGTAGGTTTACACTGAATGTGTGGTTGGGGTTTACTGCTCACATAATGCTACTCAGGGATGAGTGAGGCTGAACATTCTCATCTTAAATGTCAGGACCAACTTGCCTAGCCCTGGGCTCCTACACTCCTCATGGGCAATGTAGGATTGGATGATGGATAGATGGATAGTAGTACCATACAGGTAATGGCCTCTCATGTTTGCTTGGGGTTTATTAAGGCTACATCAAACACCTTCAGTTCAAAAAGTCTATCATAAGCTGAATACAATTGTAAGAATGGGGGGGAGGGAGGGAAACACCAAGCTCAGTGAGTTAAATGACAGCTTGCTGCAAGAAGTTCATCCATATAATTCTGACACTTTATTCCAAACTAAGGACTGGGTGAGGTATGATTCAGAAAAAGTTACTAGAAGTTAAGAACTGGGAGAACTATCAACAGTATGTCCATTGAAATGGACTGGACACTTATACACATATGTTAGAGTAAATCTTCCCATAGAACAGACTAATTGGGGAAAAGCCTGATTCGAAAAAGCTGAAAATCCATTATATCCAATTGTCCCCCAAGGCGGGATTGCAAGCATATGTTTAAAAATGAGTATAGTAGCATATTGTAGTAATAAAATGAGAACTCCACCCATTTTACAGCAACCTGACCAATAATTTTATCCTTTACAGCTAATTTCACATCCCTGTTGGAGTAAAAAGGGTAGGACACACATGTATTGCCACCCATTATGCCCCATTTAAGGGACATTGTTCATTATAACCAATGGAAGTCTGGTGGGTTCTTGGTGTCTCTTAAACCTGATATCCAGTCAATCAAGGCACATTAAAATGAGGGTTTACTGTACTTATACAGATGCACTCCACATACACTTAAATTAAAGTGAAAGAGATGCCACTCCTTTGTCATGTGCTCCTCCATACACTAGTCATCCAGCCAAATTGATCGCTTGTCATTTCTCCTCCCTGATCAACTTCCATTCCTCTTTCTCACAGGCATTGAAAGGGTGCTGCTTATGTGGAGCAGTTGCAGAATCAACCAAGGAGCCAACCTTTTCATATATTCCTGCACCTTACAGTGGAAAGGACCCTGGTCCAACCTTAGTGAGATGCTGTTTATTGCAAGAAGGTGCTGGATCCTTGTATAGTGCATGTATTGTACTGTATCTGTAGGATAGCACCACAGAAGCAGTTGCTTACTTGTGGTTAATGAGTTTGCTTGGGAAAACAGACTGGGATTAGGCAATAACAACAATGACAAGAACATTCTGAAACACCTTTACCACATCCTTCCACCTTCCTGGCCAGCCACTCCTGTCCTACCTTCAAACAGAATCACACACATGGCTACCTTTTTCATCACCCAATCTACATCCACTCTCGTCAAGTGGCCATAACATCTAAGCATACGCTGTTCTACTGTGTTCTCAAGAATCTTTTCTTTCCATATTTTTCCTGAGTAACATTATTTATTATCCTATTCACTTAACTTGTTCCATACAGATTCCTCAATAATCTCATTTCCACTGCTCTTACTCCTGACTTTCCACTCTTATGCCCTACCAAAGTCTCAGACACCAGCATGCTATCAAGCAATCCTCTTGCAGTCTCAACACTCAGACCTATTAAGGCCTTTAAAGCATCAACCACTTTTCTTTCCTATGCCACTCTACTTTCCATCCATCCACATATCATCTAAACCTGTTACCCCATGAGGAGCATAGGAACCCGGGGCTAGGAAAGATGGTCTTGACAACTAAGATAAGAGAGACCAGCCTCACTCATCCCTGAGTGGCATTACATGAGCAATAAACACCAACCACCCCCTGCACATGAACCGACACAGGCTCAGTCAGACTGGAACGTCTTAATTACTCACTATACCACCAGGTACCATAATTTGGTTATATAGTTACCACCCACTGTAGTAAATGGTTTCCTGGCATACAGGAAACCATTCGGCTTGTCACTCAGTGTGGAGTCACCTACAGACAGAAGGAAGTGGAAAGAATAAAAGAAAGAATAACATAAGAAGAAGGATGGAAAGAAGGAAGGAAGAGAGGAAAGGACACTTTGCTTATTTACCTGTTTTCTGTTGTTGCACAAAGATACCTGAACTCCCCCAAATTAGGGCTTTCAGTTCAGTAGCACATGATACTTCAGGTAAAATTAATATTGATAATACTGTAATCATTTTAAAATAATACAGTTAAAAGTAAGTGTAATATTTTGTAGATTATTATAAAAATTTAACTTTCACTGAAGAACAGTCATAGTAAAAATCTGTAGCCTGCATGTTTATAAATCTATCTGAGATCTGATTAAACCATCTTTTTCATTACCATTAGTCACACACATATTCCTCACACAACAACTGGGGTTTGAACCTGCATCCTTGGAGTCTACAACCTTATGTTAGATCAGCAACTCCCTTCCATGTGGCTACTCTCTCTCTCACAACTGCTCTTGCTACATTCAAGGGTAGGTGACTGATCTTAGTCCCTGTAGCACTGCATGACTGAAAAATATCTTGCTGCTTGTTAGGAATTCAAACTGATGCACCCACAGCTCATGATCAACACCCTGCATGACACTTTACATTAGATCCTTTTGCTTGAAGTGGCTGCCCCAACCCCACTCCTCACAAATATCCTTACCACACACAAAAAATTGGCATGGTAGTAATTCCAGAGGGTCTAAGTTGGACCAAAACTGTTACCTTCACAAAGGACACAAGTTCAGTAATTGGATATAAATGTCTTCCAATTGTGGTTAATAATTACTTCACTATGAAAGTCCTCTGGCTGAATAAAATGGCAGTAGCCATAGATCAAATAAAATTGAAAGCATTAGGTATTTTCACACAGAAGAGGTTCATTAAAACAGTACAGTGTGGTTTTAAATAATCATTTGTAAATTTACTCAAATACAATTAAAAAAATGATAAATGAAATGAAACTGAATATTATCACAAGGGGACATACTGATCACATTTTACTCACCTAGCTGTACTTAAGAAACATAAAAACATTATTAGTGGTTAACAAAAATTCTGTGAATACAGTTGTCTCCAACTTACTACCTTAACTGGGACTGAGAGTTAGCCTGTAACTTGAAAAGTTTGTATGCTGAAATTTACCAATACTTGAGGCTAAATAATTATGTACCAGTACAAATAATGCATGTGAAAATTCAAATACCATTGCTGCATCTGATAATTTTGATCATTGGTACTACTGTCATAAACCATAATAAGTACTGTATACAGTACTTTGTAGGTATTACAAAAACATATTAATATAGTATACAGTTCCTAACTTGAAAGTTTTTAAGTATGAGAACAACTATACCCAGAAAGGCTGGACCATTAAACTGTAAATTAAAAAATGCCAATCTAAAATGCTCAACTGGAAACCCACTGCACAGCAAATACCTACAACAATATCTTGTAGTTCTATAAAAAAAAATAATTAGTTCAGTAAAAAATAGTGTGGAGTTCACCAACATAAAGACAAAAGAAATGAAAGCAGAAATGAGTGAGAATTCTGTATCACCTTGCTGAAAATCAGTTATAACCTAAATGCTAGGTAATGACTAAAATGATAAAATGAAAATATTTGTACTAAAATTTAAAAATAATACTGATAATGATTCACAATGATATTCTTACACTATGCTTTCACACATGACCCCTCCAGAACTCACTGCTGGAAAGAAAGAAAGAAAAAACAAAGGGGGGGGGTGTTAAAATGACAGTGCTAATAATTGTTGTTAATGTGACAGGTAAAGTGTGTGTGTGTGTGTGTGTGTGTGTGTGTGTAACTCACCGGGTCGGTCAGGATCACTTGATGGTAGTGATTGTCAGCTTTTACCCTCCCGGAAGGGAGCTGAGAGCTCATATAGTCCGATCTATGGGCAAGGCTGTGACCTTCACACATGCACACACCCATCCCCTTGCTCAAGGGGGACAGTAACCACCCAATTCGTCAGTGAAACTTTTCGCAACCTGAGCGAGGCGTGAACTCCCGTCTACCAGATGGCAAGCAAGAACGCTTCCACTGCGCCAGCGAGCAGTGTAGAATTTTTTACAAACCGAGCTAGACCTTACAATGAGATCATATAGCCCCGCTAGGTAACAGGAGAGCGCTACCCCTCCCGGCACGGCGGTCC
>JAGKTI010025137.1:0-14096 GCA_018397915.1 Birgus latro
GCACATTAGAAGTGCCTCTGCATTTTGCGTTTGTAGGAGCAATTACTCTCACGCTGTAAAGCCCTAAAGCCCAACAATAGTCGTTCATCATGCTTGGACTGGATCGGCCTAGTAACTCTTCAACATCCTGTCCACAAGCTCCTGATAATTCGATGCTACAAAAATTCCTAGGCAATTCTTGGTAAGAACCATGAAGCTCTCCCAAGCAGCCCTCTCCAGCTCAGATAAGCTCTTTATAAAATCCTGATCGTTGAGTATAAGATGAAGCTGAGGGACTATTGAAGAAACCTGCCTTTACTTTGGCTTCAGATACAGTGCCTTGGAACTTCGTTAGCAAGCAGTGGACGCCAGTACCATCTTGATCCATTGTCTTCACGAAGTTCTTCATCAAAGTTTCAAATGAAGTGGAGGCAAGAATACCTTCCCATGGTCAACAAGAGGTTTGTTAAGACAGTTGAACCCTTCAGTCATATCTTTCGGCCACATTAGTCATTCCTTTTCTGTGTAATGCTCAGCATCTGCTCTGCTGTCCCATGAACAGAGAAAACACGTGTGCTTTGTGTAACTTTGCTAAAGTCCTAGAAGCAAGCGGATCAATTTCAGGTCCCCCAAAATGCTCCACTGATGAGTTTTGTAGCCAGTAGCGGTCGAAAGAATACACATAGTTTCATAATTTCCATTCATTCCATGGGCATGCAAAACTGGAACGGAAGGAAGCTCATTTCCATTATGGAGAAGGACTGCCTTCAGTACATTCTTCCCAGAATCCATGAAAATCACCATTTTCCTTTTTGATAAGGACAAGACTTACAAAGGTGTTGCATTAATGATACATCATAACAGTAACAAATCATGTCATTCATCTTGAAGTACAGAGAGCTTTTCATGCCCATGATGGAAGGTGGTTGTACAAACTCCACCTTGCAGCATATTCCATTACTTGAGCCAAGATCCAAGGAAATCATTTTTCTCCTTGGGGGACTTAAGGTCTCTTATAAGGTTATGCAGCTCTACTTGACTGATGAGGTGTGGCACCTTGCTCTCTAAATCTTCTTGAAAGTCGGCATCGATGCAACACTCTTCACTAGATTCTGGTTCACTTGTGGTACTTAATGGAGGATCTGGAACTGGAAGCTCAGGGCCATGGAGTGCTTGCCTTAGAGAAGTTAAGTAAGGATACCGGCCATGGAGTGCTTGCCTTAGAGAAGGTACATAAGGATACCTGATCCTGGACCGAGTTTTCACTGAATTCCCTTTGGTGTTAATGAGGGAAAAGTAGCAGTCAGGAGAGTGATCATTTGGTTCGAGCCAAACCATTGGTACAGTGAAAGGCATACCTGATGGCCGTTTCACGTAGTTTACACCGAGCTGGCATGCAATATGGGGTGCCCACTTCTTGCCTTGATTACCATCAGGACATTTGAAGTAATGTTGGTAAGCACTGTTAACAATCCTTGTGATTGGTCTCTTCAGGCTTTCAGGCGTACAGGACCCGTAGATGTAGCAGAAAGAGTCTGATGCATTCATCCAGCTCCGGTGCTTCATTACTTGCCGACACAGAACAAGCCATTGTAACATTAAAGAAACGCTGAAATGGAATAATAGCAAATATAAGATTACCACTGAATACATTGGTGTCAAAAAAAAAATCATCTGCTTGATGGTGGGAAAATTTTAACCGACTTTCGGCTGTGGCTGATTCACTTTGAGTTGCTTAATATCTTGTGATTCAGGTACTTAACTAAAGCTGATGTAACCGCCACAAACACTAGCTGAATGCAACTCTACAAGGTATTTCTATCTCTATGACTGGAGTCGAATCGGATTTTTCAACGCAAGAGCAGATTTTCATATGGTATGATGGTTCTCGAAAACTGGACGTGCTGGCGAAAATTGGATATCATATTCGAAATTTACAGGTCCATGTTCCTTAGAATCACCTAAAAATATACTAGAAGCATAACACTTTTTAAATTTTGTCGACCAGTGTAATTTTGTAGACCTTCACCTGGACCAAAGTTAATAGATGGGTGGACCCCCAGTGACTTGCCCCATTGCACCCCAACACCACCTCATTCGTAAATAACTACAACACTGCTGAGATGGGTGTGACAGTCAGAGGTGTCATTTGTCTTTATTTTCAGCAACCATGGAAATGTTACATCTGTAGAAGAGAAAGGTCATTAAACATTCCTTAAAAGTTTTGTGGTATTCTGCTTATAAAGGTTGGCCTCGTGATAGTTTTAGTCTTGAGATAATTGAACGGATATTGTTTAATGTAGACAGTATCTCCTCCAGAAGCCATTGAAAATGTACTTTTACACAAGAATTATGGTCAAAACAGTACTTTAAATCCTTTGATAATCTGTGCACACAATTTGGTCGTTGAGAAAGCTTTAGTCATGAGTGACCGGTCTCAAATAATAGAGATCAAATAATTTAGATATTACCATCACCAACGACCACAGATGATTGTCAACACCCCTAAAACAAACCCTTGAAAGTCATAGTACATTACGCTTTACACACAGCACATCATGGCCTTTCAACATTGTTAGATTTAACCCATTAGCTCCCACAGTTCCTGGCGAGGGATTTTGCTGGAAGGGTACTAAGCGTACCGCACTCCGCCTATCGGCTCACAGTCACGAAGCTCATAGGTCCCTACCCCGGCGATCCCTTCTTTTTTAAATTTTGGCAATGCCCAGCTATGTCCTATATTGAGGACACTGGGCGCAAATGGGTTAAGGTAACCGTTCGCTTAGACTTTTCTTTTTTCAACAGCAATAGCAATAATTATCGTGCTAAAAATATATATATAGTCGTGAAAACGTGATGCATTCTTTTACACTAACTTAACTTTGTAAGAAATTTTGTTTTGAGATAAGGATATAGTTTAGACTAGAGAAAATACTTCTGCAATATATATATATATGTATATGTATATATATATATATATCACGGTACTCTAAATTAGTCCTTGTAAGTGTGTTGTAAACTCCTGGACTTACCTGGCAGTAGCAGCAGTAGCAGCAACAGCCACATCACAAAGAAGCACCCCTTTGTAGGAAGAAAATACAGCTCATTAGTTCTACCATAACAATGCCCACTTAAACCTACACAAACAAAGGCCTTACCCCTTCACTCTAATTAGGTTTCACACAATAATACGAAGTTCAAAACAACAGAGATAAATTTACTGTACACACATTTCCACGGTTAGCAACTTCAGTGCAATACATTGGATTGTGGCTATGTCACACCTAACTCCTCACTTAGCTATAACTTTTGATTGAGGCGACAAAAAAAAAAAAGTTTTTATTTCATTAAAAGTACTCTTCTTACATCTTTAGATATTAAATTCATCGTTTAATATAGTAAATGTACAACACAGTCCTTAATCACCTTTTAGTGTTTGGGGGGATTCTTTCTTTCGTAACCGATCACAGAAATATATTTTCATTGCAGATTTTGCTTCCACATGATTATGTTAATCCCACTCCATGTTTTCTTTATTCATGCACATTTCTTGACTTTGTACAGGGGTCTTATTCGCGTTGTGTGAAGAACAACTTTCAGATTTGGAAAGGGTCCCCACAAAATGCTCTTCCAAACAGGGTGGAGTCAATAGTTTTTTGGCTCATCAACTTTCCTCATCTTACTGACTCGCGAGACGAAAATGAAATAAAAATACATCATTGCACTGAAGTTATTAAAATTCCCCTCGCAGCTGCACTCATAAAAGTATATTACATTCCAAGAAAGTTTATAACCTATTCTACATACTTCCGTCTGGACGAGAATAATCTGTATTCATGAAACGGCAACTTAAGGACTTGTGGAGAGGCTGGCGACAATAACTGACGGAAATAATGTTTATTTAACTGAGTAGCTTGGAAAGCTGCTGTACCCGAGAAGGTTGTGGAAGAATTTCTCTCTCTCTCTCTCTCTCTCTCTCTCTCTCTCTATTTGTCTGTCAACCTGTACATCTGTGTCTGTCTGTCCCATATATACCAGTATATAAATCATCATCATCATCATCATCCGGACCTGCTTTCACACCCTAGGGCAGGGTGAAGAGTACTGGCGTCCAGACAGTCCAGTCTAATGGGCCACGCTTCCATTCACTCATCATTCAAGCCACTGGAACCCTGGCTCTATCTGATACGACAAAACCTTTCACCACATTCTGAAGCTTCTTCACATAGGCTCTATCCCATACGCCAAAAACTTTCACCATGTTCTGTAGCTTCACCTAAACGTATCTGACAGTCAGTCCGAACGCTGTCACGATAAAAGGGGATGCCAAATCCCTTTATCACAACATTCACTCAGCCGGCTCGATTTGTCAGTCCCCAAACTTCACCCACTTCCATACTTCTCTTCCTCACACACTCATCCACCATATCCCTCCACTTTCTCCTTGGCCTATCTCGCCTCCTCCCTCCCTCTAATTCGCTCAGATATACCATTTTTCACCACTCTATTGTCATCCATTCTCTCCACATGAGCATACCATCTCAGTACACTCTCTTCAATTCTGGTGTCCAACATGACCATACCATCTCAGTACACTCTCTTCGATTCTGGTGTCCACAGATTTCCTCACTCTGCATCTTTCACGAATCACATTATTTAGTATCCTATCCACTCTCTGTACTCCACATACATTCCTCAGCAGTCCAGTCTCCACTACTCTCTTCTTGACTTTTCCTTTTCATGCCACACCATAGTCTTACATCCATATGTAAAATTTGGCACTAACACTCCACTAAGCCTCGTGCAGCTGCAGCACTAGAGCCTCTGTTTCTTATCAAGGCCTTCATTGCCCCAGCTACTTTCCTTCCTTGTGTCACTACTTTCCACTTCCTTCGCACATTTTCCTCTCTTTTCTATCACTGTACCCAGGTATTTAAGCTCTCCCACCAGTTCCAGTCTCTCTCCATTCACTGTAACACCGCACTGGGAGTCACCTTCTCTCTCGATTACCATCAGTTTACTCTTTTCTACATTAATTTTACTCTCAAAGCACAACGCTCATAGACATCAGCAAAACTCTGCACTAGTTTACAAAGTTCTTGTTCGGTATTTGCAAGTAGCACTGCATCATCAGCATGCAACATATTTGAGATATTCCATCCATCACCATTTATTACCAAGGCCATCCCTCTCTCCATAACTGATTATTCTTTTATTACTTCTTTCCTCACCCCATCCATGCAGATATTGTACTACCAAGGGACATAACATAACCTTGTCACACGCCCACATTGATCATGAACCATTCACTTATATGCCCATTTACCTTTACACATGCTTCACTACCATCATAAAAACTCTTGACGGCACCTAGCAGCTTACCATCTACACCGTACATGCACAAAACCTTCCACAATCCTCCTCTGTTTTCTTTATCGTATGCTTTTTCTAGATCCATAACTGCCATAAACACCTTGTTGTTCCTTCTCACAAGCCTTCTCCACCATCTGTCTCACTGTAAATATTTTATTCACACCTCCTCTGTCACTCCTAAAGTCACCCTGTTCAACACTCACTAGCACTTCCGATATCTTTCTTACTTCTTGATAATTCTTCCATATACCCTTACTACAACACTCAATAAACTTATTCCCCCTATCATTCTTACACTCACATCGTACACCTTTATTTTTGTACAGGGGTACAATCACAGCCTTTTTCCAGTCTGCTGGCACAGTTTCATCCATGCCATCTTACTATCTCCAACAAGGACTTCATCCCGTTCTCTCCACTACACTTAATCATCTCTGCATACATCCCATCAATCACAGCTGCTTTCCCATTTTTCAGCCACTTCACGGCATTCTTCACCTGTGCGAGTGTCATGTTTCCTGGCACTGGATTCCTTCTCTGCACAACCACTAAACCAATCATGTTTACAGCAGCTCTGTTCTCTCTATTCCCATTCATCAGGCTTTCAAATTATTCTTTCCATCTGGTTCCTACTTCATCCCGATGGGCTAATAATAATAAGGTACCAGAGCCAATCCACCCCTGAATCACATCTTTCTCATGTTTCTGCCCGGAATCGTGCTAAGTCTGTTCTTCGCTTTGCAAAAAATAATTTCATTCGCACTAAATGTTCTCAGCTCTCCAACTCGAATTCTTCCCGCTCCGTCTGGCACCTTGCCAGAAATGTTTCTAACAACTTTACCTCATCATCCTTCCCTCCTCTTTTCTACTCTGATGGCTCTGTAGCTATTTCTCCTACTGATAAAGCAGATCTCTTCGCTCAGACTTTCTCCTCTAATTCCACCTTAGACGATTCCGGTGCTGTTCCTCCATCACTTCCCCCCTCTGACTTCCTCATGGCTGACATTGAAATTTCTTCAGTTAATGTATTTTCTGCCGTCACTGGCCTCAGTATTAACAAGGTATATGGGCCTGATGTGCTTACACCCTGCCTAGGTAAACTCTTTACCTTTGTCTGTCGACTTGTACCTTTCCTTCCTGCAGGAAGTGTGCCCTCATTCAACCAGTCCCAAAGAAGGGTGACAATTCCCAACCCTCTAACTATCGCCCAATTGCTTTAACATCTTGTGTCTCAAAAGTTTTTGAGTCTTTTCTTAACAGTAAAACTTTAAAGCATCTCTCATATCATAACCTTTTTTTCTGATCATCAGTACGGGTTCCGTCAGGGATGCTCCAGTGGTGATCTTCTCACATACCATTCAGACTTCTGGTCATCCTCCTTTCGGGACTTTGGTGAAAACTTTGCCGTTGCATTTGACATCTCAAAGGCTTTCGATCGAGTCTGGCATAAATCTTTAATTTCCAAACTGCCCTCTTACGGTTTCTATCCTTCTTTCTGTGCCATCATCTCTAGCTTCCTTTCTGGTCATTCTATAGCCACTGCTGTAGATGGCCACTGTAATTCTCATAGAGCTATCAACAGTGGTGTTCCTCAGGTCTCTGTCCATTCTCCAACTCTCTTCCTGTCATATTCAATGACCTTCCAATCAGTACATCTAACCCTATCCACTCATATGCTGATGACTCCATCCTTCACCTTTTCATTCGGTTCCCGCAACGTCCATCTCAGCAGTTACTTCAACAAACAAGGGATGAGGCTATGGCACACCTAATATCTGACTTGGCTCTTACCTCTGACTGGGGTAAAAGTAATCTTGTTTTTAATGCATCAGAGACTCACTTCTTACACCTATCAACCCGACAAAATCTCCCACAGGAGTACCCACTAATGTTTAATAATATCTAGCTCAATCCTGCATCGTTGTTAAAAAGACTTGGGGTTTCATTCTCTCGGAACTTATCTTAGAAAGATCATATTACATCTATTGTAAAATTCTGCTTCCAAGAGTTTATGTGTGCTAAGCCAACTCCGTACCTTCTTTGCTCCGGCACAGTTGTTCCCTTTATACACGGGTTTTATTCGCCCCTGTGTGAAGTACAATTTTCATATGTGGGGATGCTCTACACATACAGCTCTTCTCAATACGGTGGGGCCAAAGGCTTTTCATCTAATAAACTCTCCTCCTCTTACTGGATCCCTTCAACCTCTGTCTCTTCGCCACACTGTTGCATCTTTATCTCTTTTCTATCGCTACATCAATGGTCACTGCTCCTCTGGACTGTCTGCTTGCATCCCTCCACCTCTACGACGGGTACATAGCACCCGTCTAGCAACAAACTCTCATCCCGTTTCTTTCCAACTCTCTAATGCAAGAAGTAACCGTTACTCCCAGTCCTTCATTTATGCAACAGGCCAACTCTGGAACTGTTTTCCTGCCTGTATTTCCTACTTCCTATGATCTCCAGTCTTTCAAGCGGATTGTTTCCAGGCATCTCAAAATGAATATATTTTGAATTTGGCCCTCTTTTGTATTGTTTTTGCTTTTTCTTGGAAGGAACAGTATGCGTGTCCATGGCCTTTGGTTCCTTCTTCCTTGCATTGAAAAAAAAAAACAATAATCCAAGATTCTTTGAAGCGGTTTTAGCAAGAGGTCTGATATGGGATGTCCAACCGAGGGTATTAAGTGAAACAGTGATAATTTCAGTACTTTCAAAGACAAGAATATTGGTTGCACTGACGGTAAAGTACAATAGGAATCAGACAATATCTATTAGTAAATTGTACATATCTGATTTTCCTAGCATTAATGAGACGTCTTATAATGTCCCCATTCAGTGATCATAGATACGTCTTGACTTATGGAAGTTGCTGTACTGAGTTAAGAGAAATATCAAATGGGTGTTAACGTGTGCATGAATTGTGAAGCAATGAGTCACCTGCTTATGAGTGAATGGGATTGTGGGTGATAGACAAGTGATCATTAATATGAATTTGGAATAAAGTTAGAGCCAGGACTGATTCCTGTGGCATGCAGTCACTAATCAAGTGGAAACTCGAATATGAATCATGTACTTTAGACTCTACGATAATATTTCTGTTGCTGAGATGAGGGAATCAATGAGAAAAAAGATGAAAGGTCTTTTCTAGAGTGTCTGAAAGGCAGGGAACGGTGCCGCTCTCCATCAAATGCTTTGGAAATATCAAGGACTATTGCATGCCTTTCTTCATGTTGGTCAATTGACTGATGGATAGTATGAGTCTAGAGACTGAGTATGTTAACAGTGAATTTTGGGGGGTGAAAACCATACTGTCTGTCACTAATTAAGTTGATGGATTCAAGATGTTTAACAACGCGCTTCTTAACCTTTATTGGTTGACCTATGATAAAATTATCCAAATTTCTGCTTTGGATTGTAAGCTTATATTGACAGTCTTTATAGGGGGAGGCGATGGCTGAATCAGTAGAGAGGCGGGCTGTAGTCCTAATGGACCCAGGTTCGAATCCCGGCTGGGGCAGGGAACAGTTTACGGATTTGAATGTCATAAATGCAGACTTTCCTGATCTACCAGAAGACCCGCCGACATGTCGTAAAATACCCCCGCTAATACCAGTACACCAGTCCTGTATGAGACAGCCCTAGCATGAATTCAAAATGGATGGTGGGTGTTAGCGCCGAAGTGGTGACATGTGGAGATGTAGGAGGACTACTGGGTCTTGGGATAGGCCACTGCCCCCACGAAATAGGCCCTGAAGCCTTTGCTCAGAGTCGGACACATAAAAAAAAAAAAATAGATTGCAAGCAGAATTTACAGGTAACAAAACGATTTTATATATTTTTTACATGTCTCCAAATTGGTAACATTGGCATTTTGATGTTCCTAACATTTCCCCAAAAGGAATATGGAAACAGTCAACATCCCTTTTCAATTTATTTTCATATACAGGATAGAAACTGCTTTATGCTCTCAATGCAAACATTAAACTCAAATTTATTTCACTAAATTCTGTATACTGAACAGTGTACCAAGTACCAAGGATCCTTTGTGCGGCGTGGAGTGAAAATGCAGGCGTTATGAGAGAGTGAACTGCTCAAGTGAATAATTAATCTTATCGGGAGATCACAAGAAAGGAACTATATATATCATTAGTTTTAGTGAGAGATGACGAGAAGGTACCACTATAAGCATCATTAATTTTAATATCAGAGATTCAGGTATGGAACTTGACAGTTCGAGGGAGGGGCAAGAAGTGCTCCACGAGCAGGATATACGCAAAGGCATAAGGGTGAACAGCAGGGTACAGATTTAGGTGACTGGCAGGTGGGACAGATTTGGGAGTGTCTCGGGACACAACATTTCTGCTACGAGAAGCAGACAGTCACACGGCCATGGACAGCTTAAGGAATGTGGTGAATGGAATCAGCTAAGATGGGGTGATTGTGGGTGTACAAGACAAGGGAATTTCACATGCCAAAGCGTAAATTAAAAACGTCATTCAATTTCTGCTCGATATCCAGCAGTAATAATTGACCCTAGTCGTGGGGATGATTATAGTGGTTTTTCTATCGTGAGTAAGAATTCAAGTAAACAAACGATACTCACAAGTGAATCATTCTGAAAGAGTAACAGTGTTTATGATGATATATAACTGAGTTAAATCTCCATGTACTGAGTAACCTATTTTCATTTGTCTAGTTGTAACCTTCTTGTACTAAGTTAGTAATACGAGTAGTAAAGCAGAAAACGGATCTGTTTCTTGGAACGTCGGTGTGTGGAACAGTTTTCATCGTAGTCCGTGAAGGAACTGGGACAGAAAGGTATATGTCGTGTCATATTGTCCTAACTTTAATGTTACAGATTCTCTCTGGACTTGTTCTGCACTCATTCCTGCTGTTGTTCTCACACAACCTATCGAAATAAACAGCAGTCATATATATAGCTCATTAAAGATGAGTGTGAAGCATGTAAATGATTACTGAGGGAGTGTAGGGCATGACAGCTGATGTTCAGTAACTATACATTGACATATTTCATCTGAAGTCCTTAAGATAACAGGCTGGACCAATCAAGGGAAAAAAAATATTAGCTTTGATGTTTCAGTAAGTAAAAGTTCAGAGATCATGTTTGCGAGGCAACTATTCACATTTACTGACATGGCCTCAACACCGAGAGAGAGAGACAGACAGACAGACAGATAGAAGAACAGTAAATCAAAGTGTGGGTGAGTGCATCGAGGAAAAAATATTGAGAGGGATTATTTTTAGGGTAACAAATTTTAAGACAGTTCAGTAGTCTTTCGTATCCAAAGACTAATAATAAGCCATCCGTAGGACCTCAGGCAAAGTATGTAACTGAGCAATTTTAAGGGAATAACCATATTCAACATAACCAGGAAAAAAAAACGGGAAAAAACAAAAAAAAAAACAGCTATGTAATGGTGGCAAATGTTAGGTAACGGACCATCTCTGTGATGTTATTTGAGGTGATGAGGCTCGGTCAGGTTATGTGTGGTCATTGGATGTGTGGGATCAGGTTATGTTACACTGCACTGTATTACGTTAGGCTAGGTCAGGCCCGGCTTGATCAGGTTGTGCTAGACTGAAATAGTATTAAGGTAATGTATTCACTGTGTAAGGCTGGGTCAGGTTCAGTGTGATTAGCTCTCATTGCGCTGTGTGTGGGATCAGGTTGTTACAAGGGACTGTAATGGGTTAGGGTAGGTTTAGATTAGATTAGGTTTAGGTTAGGTAGAGTTAGGTTAGCGAAGAGTTAGTTAGATTAGATATGATTATTTAAGATTAGACTGGGTCAAGTTATGTTAGGTTCTGTTAGGTCACTCATGCTCTTTACACAAACAACAAACAGCCACACTAATTTCATATTCATACTTGACAGAATCAGTAAGGTTTACACACTCGACTACCGTATACGGAAGGGTAAATTTTAACCCTCTGTGTGTGTGTGTGTGTGTGTGTGTGTGTGTGTGTGTGTGTGTGTGTGTGTGTGTGTGTGTGTGTGTGTGTGTGTGTGTGTGACAGAGAGAGAGAGAGAGAGAGAGAGAAAGGGAAAAAATGAGAAAGGAGGGAGAAGAGAATCTGGAGCGAGACAAGGGAGGAAGAAGAGAAGGGAAGGAATGGGAAAGGGGAATGAAAGAGAGAAAGGGAGGCGTGGAGAGTATGGTAGGCTTTTTTACTCTGGTTAAAGGTTAAGAGGAGGGAAGGAGAAGTGACAAGAGGGCGAGGGGGAGGAGAAACAAGGAGGGATTGTAGAAAACGATGGGAAGGAGAGGAAGAGTAGAGGGGGAAAGGAAAGAGAAGGAAGAAGGGTGTGCAATGTAAAAAGAAGAGGTGAGAAGAAATCGACCCGGGGAGGGAGAAGATAAGAAGGTAAGGGAAAATAAAGAGAAGAGAAGGGAGGGGATAGGGATACAGATAGGGATAGCGAATGAAAGGAAGGAAAAACCGAAATTTGTCAGGGAAACTATGGAAAGGAAGTCAGATGATATGGAATCTGGGTAAGATCGGTGGATGAGAGACGATCGGCGTGAAGAGAAAAGTTGGGGCCCGAGATGATGGCTTCGCTCTTCTCAAATCAATACGTCGATAAATTACTGGGGAGAAGGAGATAGTGAGAGGAGCAGAGTAGGGAGGATGGGAACAGTAAATGAGAGAGGGAAGGAACGAAGGAGAAGAGGAGAAAAAAAAAAAAGAGAAAATTAGTAATACGAGTGGTATGGAGAGGAGAGAGGAGAGGAAGAGGAGGGAAGGAAGGGAGGAAGGAGAATCTAGAGTGAGGATGAAAGGGTATAGAAAACCCCTCTCTCTTAGCCATTCGGTGCACGACAAGGTTACTGGAGAGAGGGGGATGAAAGGAGAGGAATGAAGGGAAAGAAGATGGAAGCGGAGGGAAGAAGGCGAGGGAGAGAGAGAGGGGAAAGAGTATAGAGGGAGAGGGAAGGTGGGCGTGGGAGATGGATGGAAAATGAAAAGAGGAGCAAGAGCGACAGACGTAGGATGACTGAAAAGATGGGAGTAAAAAAAAAAGGGAGGTGAAAGTGTAGAAGGTAAGAAAAACAGATAAGACGTAGTGGAAAAATAAGAGACAAGGGAAGGAGGGAAGAGTGATGGAATGACGGAGAAGTGAACAGTAAGGTGTGAGGGGAGAAGGAAGGAGTAGCCGAGAGGGAAGAAGTGAGGAGAAGGAGGGATGGCAGAGGAAAGAAGGAAGGGGAGCAGAGGAGAGAAGGAAGGAGGGAAAGAGAAGAGATGTGAGCAGTGAAAAGACTAGAAAGGAAGAAAGAATAAAGGGCACAAGAAAGGTGGGCCGGGGAGTCAAGGAAGGAGGTAAGGAGGAGAGAAGAGAGTTGTGAAAAGGTTAGAAAGGAAGAAAGAATATGGGGAACAGGAAGGAAGCGTTGATTAAGGGGGAAGGCTGGACCACTCTCCACACTATTTGACAGAGACAAAACTTCCAAGGAGAGAGAGAGAAAGAGAGAGACAGAGAGAGAGAGAGACAGAGAGAGAGAGAGACAGAGAGACAGAGAGACAGAAAGAGACAGAGAGAGAGAGACAGAGAGAGACTGTGAATGATAATGAAGCGGGAGGCAAGTCAGTATATCTCATTAACTCTTAACTAATCATTACTGTGTGTGTGTGTGTGTGTGTGTGTGTGTGTGTGTGTTATATTTCTTTACTTCACCTATTTTCAAGGCCTGACTGGCGAGTGGATGGAGGTGTGACTTTATTTTGCTAGATACATCAGTGATTGTTCTCCTGCGTTGTGGTTTAACATTTCATAGTTTCTGGATGATACAAGAATCATATAAAATTACAGATAATAATGATAAGGAGGAGGAGGAAGAGAAGGGGGCTGAAGAGTGATAATTGTTAAGTATGGTGATAATAATGTTCCAACGAGTTCTCGCAAGGATAACAGGAATTAATCACTCGTGCAGAAGGCCGCTTCCACCTCTGATGCTTCTTGCTGTAATGGCAGCCACCCTTTTCTCCCCTGTTGACGTTTCTCTATTCACCTTTGGCAGGAATGTTCATGATGGCGAGCACACGAACCATCAACAGGAGTATCATCAGAACTGTTATTATGGAATCCTTATCGAGCTGCATACCTCCCCAGTGAAGCCTCCTATGTTAGTCTGCACACGAACTATCAACATAAGCATCATTAGAACGGTTACCCTGGGATTCTTCCTGAGTTCTATACCTGCCGAATGAAGCATACCATATTGAAGATCCTTGTACAGTACCTCAGATGCAAACAGTTCCAATGTGGAAATGTGGAAATGATCAGTTGGAGTCTAGAATTACTTTCCTTGCTTGTGGAATATTAGTTACAACCAAATCCCATGAGGTGGTGTGTCATGTTGATGATGAAGATGATGATAATGATATAATTAGCTGCTGCCTGCATCGACAACACATAAATGAAGTACTGAGACATAGAGACCACTGATTTGAATGTCTCTCCTTGCTGGAATAATTTCTCTGCAAGTTAGGCATTAGTTATCAACAGGATTCGGTGTGTATTACGTCGTGTAGGAAGTAGGTAGGTCGTTAATCCTTTTTTAGAGGCTGCCTCTCACAGTATCCGGCGTTAAACAGTAGATAAATAGAAAGACTGATCTCTGGTCTGCGTTGGATGTGCCAAGTGGGATGCACATGTTCGATGGTTCTGTCGGCAGTTTTGGTGATCAAGGCTGGACGATAATCCATTATTGGTTAAAGGT
>JAGKTI010025139.1:0-11889 GCA_018397915.1 Birgus latro
GTCACTTTATCACGAGAACGCACTATAAGAAATCACTCGCGTTACACATACGGCCACATATATATATATCCTGGCCTAAGGGGTACACACTGTTAGAGTCCGTCTTTTCTAGCACTGTTGGGCCAAGAGTTGATCCCTCCATCAGGAGGGTGGAGAGAGAGGCTCGTCCTTCAAGTGCCCCACATGAAGGTGCGGTGCTAAGGGCTCAGTCCAAAGACAGCCAACAGGCAGGCCTGACGCCGGCTCTGGGGCAGGCCCAGAGAGGTCTCACCAGCAAGTAAGTCATGCCCTGGAGTCCGGGGTGGCTCCCTGGGTGTCTGGGAACCCAGGGTACTGGAACCTGGGGTGGCTGGACTGCGGCAACGGCTGGAGGGCAGCGTCACTGTCAGGGCTGCCTCACGGGAACCTCAGGCTGGGGGAGGACAGGGCCTGACGCCGGCTGCTGCGCCCACTGGAACTCTGCCTCGGCTGCTGCTGCTCACACAGGCAGAGCTGAAGGGAACCAAGGCCTCACCAAGATTCCGGGAAAGGGTCCTCCCCAGTCACTCCCTCTGCACGGGAGGGGGTGCATCACGCCTGGCCACAGGAAACAGGGTGGGGCCCCATCAGGAGATATCCTGGGAACAGAGGGTGAGGAGTGGACTGTTGCGAACTCTGCCTCCCCTGTACGGCTAGTGGCCTGCACGGCGGTTCTTCTGCCCCATTGGAACTTAGGGCTAGCACGAGGCACAGCTCGCTCTATCCTGTCTCCGTGAGGAGAGTGAGAGTCTCCTGTAGGGGAAGAGTGGACTATGGCCTGCTCTGTCTTGGGCTCAACGTGGCTAGAGGCCAACGTCATGGTCTTACAGGAGACTACAGCTCTGGTACGGCTAGAGGCCTGTACCGTGGGGCTGAGAAGACTAGTAGCAGAGGGATGGATGCTGGCCTGTCCTACCTCATATGCAGCATGGCTAATGGCCTGTGCTGCGGTGCTACTCTGAGGGGATCGACTGTAGGTAGTGGACGAGTTGTGGCCGGTCCGACCCGACTGGCTTGGCTTGTGACCAGTGTCGTGGCCCTGCAGCAGGATTGCAATCGGGGAACGGACTGTGGCCGGTTCTGCCCCTTTCCCGGTATGATGATGGCCAATACCACGGTGTTGCGTGGAGTTGCTAGCGCAAACTCCACCCCTTACCTGGCAACTGGAATTTCAGCCGGAGACTAGGGGCCGGCGACTGCTACCTTCCCGGGATGTCGGATGTGAGTAAGAGGGGCGTCGGGGAGGGATACAGGTGCGCCGTTCCTGTTCTGGGCCACTCAGTGTAAGCGGTGGACCCCCGTATTCCTTTGGGGGTTGGGGGGGTTGGTGTCATCTGCATCAGTGTTAGTGTCACGTGCAGCCTTTACCCCATACTCCTGTATTTCAGTTTTGTTACGTCCCCATCCCACACTGCCACAGGCTCCCACAGCAGTAGTTCAGTATAGGAAGGATGTTGCCCAGTGAGTTGTTCTTCCAGCGGTCAGCCTTTTGGTAACAATACACAAGATCAGCCCAGGCGTCGCAAATAAACACTGACTTCTTAAGCTGGCTCTCTTTATTTTCCAAATAATTACACTTAATCCTTGCCAACTACACTTCATTGTTTACAAATATCGAATCTATACAAACTTTACAAACTACAATTATACTTAATATATGACAACATTATTACTATTTTCACAAGTACTGATGATATACAAACTTCAATAACACTTCACTGTTTGCCAACAACACTTCATTATTTCACAAGTACCGTACAAACTTCAATAACACTTCACTGTTTGCCAACAGCACTTCACTATTTTCATCAGTACCAATAATACACAAACTTCAATAACACTTCACTGTTTGCCAACAATACTATTTTCACAAGTACCGCAAACATACTGCACTGACACTACACTACAATCAAACTGAACTGAAAACCGACTGAACTTGCTCTAGTCTCTTCCCCATCCTTATATAAGCCTTACATTACTCTAGAAACTTCTAGCACACACTCAGCGGGGCAACAGTTAAAACTGTTACCAACTATAAGACATCAAAACATGACAGAGTTGTCTTGCACTGCATAACACCAAATTATTTAGCATACAAACTTAAATTAAATTACATAATTTAACAATCACGTATATAAAACATTTAAGAGAATGAAATGCATGATTGGGGAAATAAATGTTTCCCTTGAATATAGAAGAAAACGGGCATTGTGAACTAAGCTATGACAGAAAATCTATATTGATGGACTGTACTATATGACCTGACACGGGCCGCCCTTAGCCAGCATTCTCCCTGGAACCACCACCACCATGCGTGCCCGAAGGATCTGGATCCCCTCTCTTGGACAACACCACCGCGTCCGGAACACGCATCACCTGCTACAAATCCTCCAGCAGATGCTACCACCCATTACTGGACCACCTTCCTGTGCCCCCTCCCGCCCTTCCACCAAACGCACAATGCCAACATGTATCACCTCCAGTTACGGGGTCACGTCTCCTTCACGGGGGGGAGAATGGGGGAATACATGAGTTAGGGGTAAGGGCTGCAGATGACATGGACACCAGTGCAGATGACACCAACACCCCCAGCCCCCCCAAGGACTACCAGGGGTCAGCCGCTGACACTGAGCGGCTCAGGACAGGAACGGTGCACCTGTATCCCTCCCCGACGCCACTCTTACTCCCAGCTGACATCCCGGGAAGGTAGCAGTCGCCGGCGCCTGGTCTCCGGCCGAAATTCCACTTGCCAGTTAAAGGGAGGAGTTGTTTCTACAACTCCACGCAACGCCACGGTACTGGCCATAGTCCATACTGGGAAAGGGGCAGAACTGGCCACAGTCCATTCCCTAGCTGCATCCCCACTGCAGGGCTGTGGCACGGGGCACAAGCCGTGTTGGTCAGGCAGGACAGGCCACCAGTCGTCCACTACCTGTAGTCGTTCCCCCAGAGTAGCGATACAGCACCGGCCACAAGCCGTGCTGGGTACGAGGCAGGTGCAGCCATCGTTCGTCTCTCTGCTACTAGTGCTCCCTGCTCTACAGTACAGGCCACTAGACGTACGAGAGTTATAGTCCCTTGCAGGACCACAACGTTGGCCACTAGCTGTGTCGAGACAGAGGCAGAGCAGGCCATAGTCTGCTCTTCTCCTACAGGAGATTCTCACTCCCCTTACGGAGACAGGATAGAGCGAGCTGTGTCTCATGCTAGCCCTGAGTTCCAACGGGGCAGAGGAACCGCCGTGCCGGCCACTAGCTGTACGGGGAAGGCAGAGTTGGCCACAGTCCACTCCTCACCCTCTGTTCCCAGGATATCTCCTGACGGGGAAGTCCCTTGCCTGGCCCACCCGGTGACGGGGAAGTCCCTTGCCTGGCCCACCCGGTGACGGGGAAGTCCCTTGCCTGGCCCACCCGGTGACGGGGAAGTCCCTTGCCTGGCCCACCCGGTTTCCTGTGGCCGGGCAGGACGCACCCCCCTCCCCTGCAGAGGGAGCGACTGGGGAGGACCCTTTCCCAGAGCCTTGGTGAGGCCTTACCCAAGGCCTTAGTTCCCTTCAGCTCCACCAGTGTGAGCAGCGGCTGAGGTGGAGCTCCAGCAGACGTAGCAGCCGGCGTCGGGCCCTGTTGACCACTCCCCCAGCCCGAGGTTCCTGTGAGGTGGCCCTGATGGCACCGCCGCCCTCCAGCCGTTGCCGCAGTCCAGCCCCCCCGGGTTCCAGTACCCTGGGTCCTCAGACACCTCGGGAGTCGCCCTGAACACCAGGGCGCAACTTACCTGCTGGTGGGACCTCTCCAGGTCCGTCCCAGACCTGGAATCAGACCTGCCTCCTGGCTTTCTTCGAACCGAGCCCCTAGCCCCGCACCTACGTGTGGGACCCTGTAAAGGCTTGCCTCTCTGTCCACCCTCCTGACGGAGGGATCAACCTTCGGCCCACCAGTGATAGTGAAGAAGATGGACTTTACCAGTGTGCGCCTCTTAGACCCAGATATATGTATACGGTCGTATGTGTAACGCAAGTGATTCCTTACAGTGTGTTCTCGTGATTAAGTGACCAGAAAAGCCCAGAGTATAAAACTGGACGAGCCCACTAGTGATCCTGGTCTATGGTATATCAAGAACGGAGTCCCGTGTGCCCCCGCTTGTGTAATGTCACTCACTCCCCCCCTCAGTGAATGGAACACCACAGTGATCAAGCAGGAAAACTTATTGTATCGATCATGACATCCCCTTGATTATTAATTCTCTACCTTCCCAGTGTAAAGGCACGCCAGTGTTCGTAATGCTACCCACACCGTGTCCTTTGGAAATGGCACCCACAAAGTAGTCGTGCCACCCCTTGTTTATTAATCCTCCCCCTCCCCAGTGTACAGGCACGTTAGTCACCATGTGTCTAGCCATCTCCGAGTGTTTCTCTAAAATACCGCAGTCCCCTCTCAGTGCGCTACAGCGCGGCCGGCTCCTTCCGTGATAGACCGCCAACCAGATTTGTGTCTATCGACATAGTATTAACATAACTGAACCCTTGTATCAGTGCCGTCCAGTGCTATATACTATACTGGGAAATTGTAACAAGTGTATTTCTGTGTCCAAAGTATAAGTGTAAAAGAAGTACCGTAAATACTGGGTGTATTCTACCATACTTTCCCTAAGCCAGTATAGAGACAGATTGTAATTCAGTAAAACCTTGTACTAACCCATCTCCAGCCAACCCAGAATCTATTGTATCTAGTGTTGTAATATTTGTCTCCGGGAAGATATTTATAATACATGTGTGTAATAATTCACTTCCTTGTTTTTATGTCCACTCCTTTCCTTAGAAATGCCGACCCGGTCTTGAATAAGAACCCGCTGTGAGTCTGCGTATTTGACGGGACGAGAAGTCGCCCCTCAGAAACGCAACAGGTAATAAGTTCAACTCTCTTCTATGTGTACAAGGGACGAGTAGTCGGCCCTCTAATACGTGGCATAACAGAGAAAAAGAGCACAAAAATTAATATACAACTTACAAAATAACTACGCTCATAAACAGCAGGCTAACTGGCAACTCCGACTCTTACCGGAACTACTGTAAACATCAGGGATGATCAGGAATCAGTGAGAAACTTCAAGATTACCTAACAACCAAATCCTGCCTCTCAACAGTTTACTTTCTTCCTTGGATGGAACTCTAGTGTTTGGTTCACGCTTCTATGCCTCAAAGAATGTTTCAGTATTCTGTATTTTTCACTGATCCCTTTAGTAACAAGAGTCCTTCCTGAGTTTAATATAATGGTGTGTTGGCATCCTGGACCAGAATATACAAACGCACTAACGGTCAATTCCCTTTCCTAGCTTGGGTGTTTATCTGGAGGATGGACAAGGAAGCTGTCAAATCTTCCACTGTCTCGTGTTCTATCATCATATATAAATCTTAATTACGAGATGAAAAATTATTGCAGATTATAACTGTATTATGCACGTGTAGTGCCTTAATTTTAAGTATAGTATAAGTGTAGTTTAAGCTAGTATTATAAGTGTAGTCTTAAGCTTAAGTATTGTTGTAAATATAGTCTGCACAGTTCAGTTTTAGCAGTTAAGTCATATATTTAAGTTTAGTCTTAGTTGATATTCATAATGTGAGCATGATTCTAATACTGATAGTGTAAGGGCGTAAATTTTTAGGCACTATAGAGAATTTTAATTACCACACCTATATTCATCCAATCACAATGCTGCCACCAGTCTAATGATGCTAATTTTTGCTACTACTGAGATTATTGGGAAATTTTATAGAAACTAGATCTAAGTATTATTCCAGTGTTTTCCGTTACTGCCAGAACTTTAAGAAGGCCCCGTTGAATAATTAAAATAATTTGGTATCGCTGCCACTACCCAGCAGTTGCCGGGGAAAAAAAAAAAGTATTTATGATGATAGACGATGGAAGAGGGACAAAAGGCCTATGGCAATAACAGGGTAGCGTGAGAATAATATTTGACAGCGTGATTCTTATAGATGAAACATGCCTTGCGGGCCACTCAGTCTTACGTATACTCCCCAGAGGATTTATTCCAAACACATTCTATTAAAACTTACTGATCTATATTGTTAACCTTAAATTACACAGAATGAATAAGTAACAAGCAAGATTTAATTACTGGACCTTAATAGATCAATTGTCTCCGATACACCAGAATATTTGAGAGAATGGAAGCTCTATTCCACACAGTTTATAAAACACCTGACCCGCCTAACGCAATACCCAAAAATACGCTCAACCCGACTGCATCATAGAAAACTTCATCAACAGGGGAAACTCCCATAAACCACGGTCTCATAAGGACTCGTAGTGAAACCCAGCTACAATGTGTTACACTGTTTACTCCAATTCTGAAGAAATCATCCCGATTTTTCCTGGGTTACACCACATAACATATCTAGGAAAATCTTCAGGAACCAAGATTAATACAGATTGCAATCTCAGTGCACACAGTGCACCACATGGCGTGGTATTACATCACTCCGCTTCTCTCACTCTTATAACCCAAAATGTTACACTACCTAAATATTATGCTTACATAAGTGGACCAATCAACTTTGACGGTATTGTGAATTGATAAAAGACTAAGTGGAAAAAATGTAAAGGGCTTTCGGGCACTGGTTGTGGTGACTCTCGATACAATAGCTGGCACTGACTCCATGACCCTGCGTCGCTTGACGACACCACTATCTGGAACGTCCACACACAACGAGGTTTTACTGGAGAGTCATAAGGCTTTGACAATATGATCAGATATCTTACTTTAAATACAGTTAGAACGACAACTAATTATGATAACGTATAAGGGAGAAATACTGTGAATACTCGGACATTACCTGGAACATCCACAACGAGGTTTTACTGGAGAGTGGCACCTAGCGGGCAGAAAGCTAGCTGCCTGCTCTAACACTCGCTATGTTTTCTCTACCCGGGAACAACTTCAACCAATTACGTTACAGTCTCCATCTTATATCATCGCACAAGAGTTTGCAACAAAAAGCGTATGCATTACTCTATTTATAAAAATATGACTTATGATGATTTAAATTTTGTGGCAATAACATAGGTTTAACAATTTAACATACGATGCCTGAAATCACGCTTTGATACAATTTCTCCTTGTTTCGCCCGCGGTGTTACGCAACATTACGCAACAACTGAGGTCTATGCCAAATAAATTAATTTTCGCGGTTATCTATGACAATAATCAATAATCAGACTTTACATAAGTTCTTAGACAAGGTTATTTAGTAGAACAATACAGCAAGCACAAGCCCAAGCACAAAATTCTGAATTCTAGGTGTAAAGATGACTCTTCGCTAATTTAAGTTCCAAATTAACTTTCTACGCCACTCTATCGAAACCAGATGCTCATGTGCCCGTCCCCTTGTCCATTTGCTTCCCTACTCAAATCAAGCCCAAAAAATGAATTACAAAGTCCACTTCACACTTTACAACATCTTAACACGGTCCAGAATACACTCTTATCACGTACATAACCTAACGTAAATTACTTACATTATATACTTACACTATACTTATACTAACTTAAATTACTCTTATACTACTTAAATTATATGCATGAAAAATGGCATTACACGGGTTTAACCTCCCCAAAAAAAATTTAAACATCATAAGTCTTCACACAATACATTCTACTACACTTCCTAGAGACCTGTGTGCGGATGGGACAGACTTACCCAACTTGACTATGTATTTACTCTATGAATTCCAAATTTAGACAGTGCTCTCACTATCTAATGCTCCCTATAAGTGGCACCTGTCAGTCCACGGATTAAATGCATACCCCAGGGGGTCGCTTCTCTGTCACCAATTATGAACTCTAGTATATTCAGTAGAAATTGTGCCCCAGCCAGCCTCCTGCTTGGATGCTAACATGGTTGTCTCACCTGGACAAACCTGTACTCTCGCTGCTAGGATCGTCCCAGGGGTGCTTCACACACATACAACCCACTACCCCATTTACGCTCCCCATTCATACTTCCTTGCGCTTCCAGCACTCCACCCAGTAACTGACGAGCGCCTGTCAGGTCCTGAAGTCACTGTTACACCACAAGCCGTGCTGACTGTAAAGTGAGAGGATACCGGTTACCCCTCGAAATAAAGCTACATATTATTTCCACCGAACTGGGCTATGCCCATGACACATACTCCGATTACACCACAAACACGAGATTAAATTCTCTCTGAACTCACCAACTACACAGTCAATAGTCAGACGGTCCGACCCGCACACACTTCCCTATCCAACACTTGACTAAATATTACCATAACCATCAAAAAAAACTTTTCAACACTACAACATTCCCCCCCAAAAAATAACACATCATCACTCTACAGCACTTTAGCTTTCCTCGATTAGTCTGCGTGGAGGTCGTCTTTCACGTGGTGGTAATTGCTCACCCTCTGGATCAGGTATGAACGCTTCATCCAGGGGTTCTAAAAGCCACTCTTCCCCTCCATAATAGGGTTTTACTTGTCCGGCAGCTCTCTGTAACACTTTGCCTGTGAATACATTTTCCACTACATACCCGCTACCTTCTCTTAACACTTCCACCACTCGATACGGACCATCCCACTTTACGTTAAGCTTGCGACACGTGCCAGGAATCACTGTTTCTTTCTTGACCCAAACAAGAGAACCGACTTCCACTACTTGATTTTTCCGCCTTCTATTGGCTACATCCCTGTACCTTCTCGACATTTTCCTGTGAGTGTCCCGTATAAGGGCATGAGCTGTGGTAATCTCGTCTTCCTCGCCATCGACTGAAGATAATGACGCACTGACTAGTCTGGGAGGGTGGCGAGAAAAGAAGGCGAAGTACGGCTGCTGACCCACTGAAGTGTGCACCGCCTGGTTCATGGCGATTTGACACGCCTGGAGCAACTGGGGCCATCGTAGAGGGTGGCCCTGACATAAAGCGGAGAGGATGGATTTCAGGGTCCTGTGCATCCTCTCTGTCACTCCGTTTCCTTGGGGATGATAAGGGGTCGTATAATATAACGTGATTTGGTGTCGCTGGCAAAATCGCTGGAACTCTTGACTGGTGAACTCTCCTCCGTTATCCAGGACAATTCCACGGGAAGTGCCATAATCTGCCACATACTGCCCTAGCTTGTCTGTGATTTGTGTGGTCTGTTTACTTGTAAGGGGGAAAAACCTGACAAAACGACTATAATGGTCCACTACAGTAAGCACATATCGATAACCCTGGGTTCCAGCAACCATGTCTGTGAGGTCTATACCAATCCTCTCCAGTGGTTTACTCACTGGGGGCAATTCTTTCCACTGTTGCTGCAATCCAGTGTTCTGCTTAAATCTTTGACAAGTTACACACTTTTTAACATAATCAGACACTTCAACTTTTATGTTTTGCCAGTAATACAGTTCTTCTGCTTTCTTAATAGTTTTCTTCTGCCCTAGGTGTCTGTTCAATTCGTGGGCGTGTTGCAATGCCTGAACTACTAACGTTCGAGGGACTGTGAGACTATAATGAAGACTACCATCTGCCTTTTCACGTACATAATACAATATTTCTTCTACCAGGGCAAACTGATCGAAGGTGTTCTTTGGCAGTCTTTTGGTGGGAAGCTTACCACCTTCTAAATACTGCGCAAGTTATGCCCAAACTGGTTCTACTCTCTGGCGATCTCTCATCTGTTCTCGACTCAACCCAAGCCAGGTGGCTTCAGGCGACCGGACTATCACTCGAACTGGGCGTGATAACTGATCCGCAACGAAATTATCTTTACCTTTGAGATACTGAATATCATAATTGTACTCTCTCATTTCCAAAATCCAACGGTTCATTCTTGGAGATTTAGTCCTGCGCTTGAAAATACTGGTCAGTGGTTGGTGATCCGTGACCACTGTGAACCGTGTACCCCATAAATAATGGTGATAATTTTGGCATGCAAGAACTATTGCTAGAGCCTCTTTTACAGGTGGCATTACATTGAGTGACAAGCCAAATGGTTTCCTGTAAGCCAAGAAACTATTTACAACGCTGGGTGGTAACCATATAACCAAACCATACGTGCTCCCTACGTGTCAACAAGTGGGTTGGTGGAGGGTTAGTGCTCCTCCCCGTAAAATAAATAACTCAAAGTCAAATGGCCACCCCTTACGGGATTATGGTGTCTGGCAATAGATAGATAGATAGATAGAATAGCGAGACTCGCAAGGGGTTAGTTTTTTTGAGAAATATCCTATTGGCTTATTAGCACCATCAGATTGTACCTGACTAAGAACTCCCCCAACATGGGTGTTACTTGCATCCGTAGTAAGAATAAATGGCTGATCTACTTTAGCTCCAACTAGAACAGGGGCATTAGTAAGGCAAGATTTCAAATGTTCAAATGCTTTTTGACATTCGCCCGTCCAGAGAAAAGTGGTTCGTGATTTTGTCAAGTTAGTGAGTGGTGTAGCTACGCGTGCGAACGATGGTACATGTTTCCTATAGAAACCGCACATACCGAGAAATCGTCTTACTTCTTTCACTGTGGTGGGTGGCTTCATTTTAACTATGGCCTCTACATTCTTTGGATCAGGTTTACTACCTTCTGCCGAAATCCGGTATCCTAGGAAAGTTACTTCTTTACATCCAAATTCACACTTACTTAAATTTAGCTTTACACCATTACTAGCAAGCAATTCAAAGAGTTGTCTCAACCGATCCAATAAAGTAGGAAAACTTGGGGCCCATAAGATCAAGTCATCTAGATAATTTTTCACCCATCCTTTCTGTAAAAGAGGTGTTAGCAAATTGACCATTTGACGTGAGAAGATGGCTGGCGAACAGTTAAGTCCAAAGGGGAGACGACGAAAACGATAGAGAGCCACTACATCGCTAAAAGTAGTCAGATCTCGACTCTCCTCATCCAACAAAATCTGAAAATACGCCTCACGCATGTCCAGAGTGACGTAATATTGATGTCCAGCGGCTTGGTCTACTAATTCATCTAGCCGCGGAAGTGGATAGACGTCGGCTGCGAGATGCCGCTTAACATGGCGGTAATCGAGGCACATTCTTTTACTCCCATCGGGTTTATTGACCAAAACAATAGGTAATAACCAGGCTGCTGTGGATCTTTCAATGATCTCTCGATCTTCTATCCTTCAACATATCAGTGATAATTTGTTTAGCCTGCACCAGATAGCGATACATTGGGCCTCTACTGGGCTGAGGATTTTCGACTTTAATATGAGCCGGAGGACCCTTGATCAGACCTAATTCTCCTTGATCTAGAATGAATAAAGGGTCATACTTCAAAATGAGTTCAGTAAGTTCTTTACGCTGGCCTTCAGTGAGTTGTTGCCATTTCTGTACATCAATTAAAGCTTTCAATTTCTGACTACGAGTACCTTTCTGCTCAACGTGATCATTCTCAGGTAAAAGATCATTACGTATCTTAGTGAGGTTAACTTTATCAGGGACTGGGCTAGTCACTCTCTCATACGAACCAATGATAGTTCCTTTACGTAACACTTTCGCCTTTTTAGTGGGGTTAATCAGTGGAACATAAATATTGCTTGACTCGTTTACCTGGACCAAATAAGGGTGACTATTATGACTCATTCTAGACTGTGGATAGACGATAAGATTGGCTTCTGGTTCCACTTTCACAGGTACAGACACGAATTTAGTTTGGTAAGGGTCCAACTGCAAAGACGAAAGGAGATTAATCTGAGAGAAGGTTTGTTTCAGCTTAGACATTACAACAGGTTCATCTTTGACTCTCCTCACCTTGTTCTTCTGTCGACGAATATGATTTACTACATAAGGTGCACCACCCCATCATAACTCTCTTCACTCCATCCCACATGAGTGAA
>JAGKTI010025141.1:0-10889 GCA_018397915.1 Birgus latro
ACACACACACACACACACACGTTTTAAAAACACCAGAATCTCACATTTTTCACAGTTTGGAAATTAGCTTATTTTTTCGAAACATATTGGTATTTCTGTATCTATTTTCCTTATACTGAAAACCTATATATATATGTATACAGTATATATATTTTTTTCTCCACATACTTATATTGCAGTGTTGATATTGTTACAGAAATTTTAGCTTTTAAATTATTTTCACCTGTATTTTCGACATTTGTTTTTATTTCACTCTCTACACATGTGAAATAAAAACGCATTTAGCCATACACACCAAGCCACAAATTTTCACACATTTTGCTGTTTCGCTGCTTCTTCCTTTTTCTTTTTTCAGTGGGTAATTTCTTAACTTATAACGAAACGCATTTAAACTCATGGTTATCACATACACACACACACAAAAAAAAAAAAATGTTTCTTCTTTACATGTGTTATAAATTTACTCGACTTTGCACTTATACATGTCCAGCATTTTTTTCTTTCTCTTTTTTTTTTTCTTCATCACTTGGTGGCTAGACTCACTACACACTTATAAAAATTTCATGACTGATCACTTAAAAAAACACTACATTTCCCCCCACATAGTTTGCAACTTTACTAAGCTTGTCACTGAATTTATTGCTCTCCTTCTAAGCATTATTTTAGACTTAGACTCAACACGCACTTAAGCACTTTAATTAATACACACTTATCACTACGAAACACAGCACACTTCACACACCTCGCCACTTTACTAGGCTTTGTATTTATTATATATCTGTATTTTTTTCCCTTTGATGGACAGTTTTTTTTTTTTTTTTTGCCTGATGTACTATGCTCCTTTAATTACGCACTTATAACTTAAAAAACACTCAGCACTTTTTTCTCACACTTTTCACATAGACAGGATATTGCACTTGATATATTTGTTGATTTTTGTCTTTCTAAGCATATATTTTTAGCTTTGGGGGGCCATTTCTACCCCTACAGGTCACATTCCATCACATCCACGCACACTTCATATAACTGACACCATTCACAGGCCTTTGGTATCAGTAAAAAACTCTACGGGATATTATTACCTCTCTTAGACTATTTTTATGCACATTGCTCTATATTTAAACGACACTGGCTATTTTTATGCGGGAAATTTTCTCTTTTGGCGGAGCTCTGCCTGGTTGTTTGACGACCGTGAAGGGAATTACGGGTATCCACGAGTCCCCTTAATATTTATCTACTAATTTTAGGTGGTTTTGGGCACGAGAATAGGGATGTTCAGGGAAAGGAAAGGGTTTAATCTTTCGGCATTTCAACATTGCCGGGCGATGGCACTGTTTACATGAGCCCAGCTGCCGACTACGAATGCGACCCGCTGGAGCCCACCCTTACCTCCGAGGCCCCCTTTACCCCTTATTTCGCCCTTTTCGAGGCCCTTTCTCAGCCCCGCCGTGACCCCTGACCTTCACCGCAACCTCCAGGACCCGTCACTGTCGAGAAAGGTCACTGCCAAACCCAGGGAGTGGGGTTATTGCACTCTGTAGCACTCTGGTTTTTGCTTGCTTGTTGCTTGCCTTCAAACTTTACCCTGCGTAATCACCAAATCTTCTTCTCTGAGCACCTTTAAGCCCCAAACTAGCCCCCGGGAGCTCGAAATGAAGCCCCATGGACCCCACATCGATGTTTTGGTCCTTGAATATGGTGACAAGCGACTGGCAAACGTTTAGGCCTACCATAAACAGTCCCGTGTATTTTTCCTTACCTAGGCCTATCCTGGCGGCAGTCTAGTGTCCCCGGGAGCCATTTGCCGTCCTGACACCCTCCTGGAGATGGGGAAGAGGTGGGGAAATGAGCTGAGGGCGAGAGCGAAGGTAGAGACACGGCCACAACAAACGCTTACATGGAACTGATCTGAGCGCCTTCCCATCCTGCCTGCCCGCGCCCGACCGCCCTCTTCCTCCTCCCTCCATCTTTTTTCCTACGCTCCCCACCTGGTATTTCCCCCATTATCCCCACTTCCTATGGATATTTACCCTTATTTTACGCTGAAATACGCCCAGAATCACGGCATCCTGAGAGTGTGGCCTGCTTCCCGGTCTTATTTTTACCCCTGTACCGTAACCGCGTGCAGATTTCTCCCTCCATACTTACGCTCTTTTCCCTCTGTTTTCGTCTCATCTTGGTGTGTTTTTGTGTCTTGGGATATTCTGTGGTGCATATTTTGTCGGTAGTCGTAATTCTGAACGCTCTCTGGCCGGAATAAGACGCCAGGATCGAAATATTTACTCGTATCGCCTGCTTGTGAGGAGTCGCCATTTTCTCTCTCGGAGGGTGAGGTAGAGGGGAATTTTAGCCACGTTTGGGGTCCACTAACCTGGTAATTAATTTTCCCTACTATTTTTTACACCTTGAAGCGGAAATACGGTCAAAATTTCCCATAGGTGACGTCCCTTGGGATTTTTGAATTTCCCAGCCAAGACAAATTAGGGAATGGTGTGCAGTTTTGGTCTCCCACGCCTGCATTTTATTTATCCTACCTATTTTTTTTATCATCCGAAACGCATTTAGTGTCAAAAGGTCCCATACATGACTTTCTTCAGGTTCACCCAGTCAATTATCCCACCTAGAATGATTTTTATTTACAAGGTCTCGTGGTGGATGGTGGAGGGCAATAATTTAGAGCAATAATTTTATATATACTTCATAATTTCGTAGTTTGAAAGTGAATTAGTGACAAAAACCTTCCATATGTGAATTCCTTTAGGTGTGCCCTGTCAATTATCTCACCTAGATTGATGTTAATTGCAAGACCTCGTGGTGGATGGTAGAGGGGAATAATTTAGAGCAATTTTGGCTTTCGTAATCTAGCAATTTATAGAGTCCTCCTAATTTCTTTTTTTTTTAAAGGGAATTAGTGACAGAATCTCTTATATATGACACACTAAAGACTTCTCCAATTACCTAACCTCGCAGAGATGGGTATTATTTAAAAGTATAACGAGATCTACAGCTCTTTCTCATATGGATTTTGTGGTGATAACGAAATTGGTTCATTTTAGGGGGGAAATTACTGAACAGGACTATTTTTAAGTGTTTTGTGAGGTGTATAGGTCTTTTAGTGCAGTGGAGACGTAATAGATATTTTTTTACTGACGTTTTGCGGTCTGTAGTTAGTAAATTTTGACACTGATGGGTAAATATTTTCCATTTTTTGTCCCTATTCGATTTTTAGGCACCAATAACCCTGTCTTTAGCAACCAGTCACGCTGAGAATTATGATAGAGAAATTATACAGTTTGATAATTATTCTGTACGTATATATTTAGATTAATCTTGTTTTGATAGCTGCCATAATTGAGATAAGCACAGAACTGAATTTTGCTCATACCCTCATAGTTTACAGATCACATTTTTTCATAGCTTAACAGATTTCTTTATATGATGCTTTGGTATGTTATTCGTTATAGAGAGGGATGTTGTAGATTATGACCTGTTTAGATAATAGTTTCGTTGTTAATGTGAGAAAAATGTGTGTGTGGTTTGTAGTGCAGTGAGAGGAGTAGTTGTTCTTGTTAGGTGAAGCCATAGCATATTACTTGTTGATATTATGACGTTATATGCATGATGAGAGTATATTATAACAGATAAAATGCCTGAAAATCCAGCTAAACTGACTGATATACTGCACATACTTTCTTCTGTGCAGGATATATTGTTTTGATAGCCTAATTGACTGTGTTAGCATATTATTCGTTGATGTTATGACGTTATTTGTGTGACAAGAGTATATTATAACAGATAACGAGGTCTGAAAACCCAGCTAAACTTAACACATATACTGCATATACATTCTTCTGTGCAGGATATATTTTTTGATAGAGTAATTGACTGTGTTAGCATATTATTCGTTGATGTTATGACGTTATATACATGAGGAAAGTATATTTAATGGATACAAGCCCTGAAACGCAAACTAAACTGACATTTACACTGAACATACTTTCATCTATGCAGGATATATTTTTTGGTAGCTTAGTGTCTTGTGTTAGTATTTTATTCGTTGATCTTATAACGTTATATGCATGAAGAGAGTATATTATAATGGATACAAGGCCGGAAAACCCAGCTAAACTGATTAGTATACTGCACATACTCTCTTCTGTGCAGGATATATTTTTTGATAGCCTAATTGACTGTGTTAGCATATTATTCGTTGATAGTATGACGTTATTTGTGTGACAAGAGTATATTATAACAGATAACGAGGTCTGAAAACCCAGCTAAACTTAACACATATACTGCACATACTTTCTTCTGTGTAGGATATAATTTTTTGATAGCTTGATGCATATTATTCTTTGATATTATAATGTTATTTGTATGAGGGGAGTATATTATAATGGATACAAGGCCTAAAACCCAGCTGAACGCAATACATACAGTATACTGGACATAGTTTCATCTGTGCAGGATAAATTTTTGAGCGCCAAGTAGATAGTTTTAGCGTATTATTCGTTGATATTATAGCGTTATATGCATGAAAAGAGTATATGATAATGGATACAAGGCCTAAAACCCAGCTGAACGCAATACATATACTGCACATACTTTCTTCTATGCTTGGTATATTTCTGAGCGCTTAGTAGATTATTTTAGCATATTATTCGTTGATGTTATGGTGTTATTTGTGTGACAAGAGTATATTATAACAGATAACGAGGTCTGAAAACCCAGCTAAACTTAACACATATACTGCATATACTTTCTTCTGTGTAGGATATAATTTTTTGATAGCTTGATTGATTGTGTTAGCATATTATTCTTTGATATAATGTTATTTGTATGAGGAGAGTATGTTCTTAAAGATACAAGGCCTGAAAACTCGAGCAAAACTAACATATATACTGCACATACTTTCTTTTGTGCAGGATATACTTTTTAATAGCCTATGGAATATGTTAGTATATTATTCGTTGATATGCCGTTATATGCATGAAAAGAGGATATCATAATGGATACAAAGCCAAAAAAAACAGCCAAACTTAACACATAATATGCTGGATATATTTCTGAGTGCTTAGTAGATTATTTTAGCATATTACTTGTTGATATTATGACGTTAGTTTTGTGAGAAGAGTATATTACGATAGATACAAGGCCTGAAATCCAAGCAAAACTGACATATATACTGCACATACTTTCTTCTGTGCAGGATATATTTTTTGATAGCCTGATTGATTGAGTTACTATATTATTTGTTGATACTATGACGTTATATGTATGAGAAGAGTATATTATATGAGATAACGAGGTCTGAAAACCCATCTAAACTCAGTACATATACTGCATATACTTCTATGCTTGATATATTTCTGATGGCTTAGTAGATTATTAAAGCATATTACTTGTTGATATTATGACGTTATTTTTATGAGAAGAGTATATTATCATAGATACAAGGCCAGAAAACCCAGCCAAACTTAACACATATACTGCACATACTTTCTTCTGTGCAGGATATGTTTTTTGGTAGCGTTGTAAATTGTGTTAGCATATTATTTGTTGACCTTATGACGTTATATGCGTGAGGAGAGTATATTATGATAGATCCAAGCCCTTCAACCCAAGCAAAACTGACATACATTCTGCACATACTTTCATCTATGCAGGATATATTTTTGGTAGCTTAGTGGGTTGTGTTAGAGTATTATTCTTTGATCTTATATTGTTATTTGTATGAGGAGAGTATATTCTAACAGATACAGGGCCTGAAAACCCAAGCAGAACTAACATATATACTGAACATACTTTCTTCTGTTCAGGATAAATTTTTGAGCGCATAGTAGATTATTTTTAGCATATTATTTGTCGATATAATGACGCCATATGCTTGTAAAGAGATCTGTATATTGTGACAGATGCAAGGCATGAAAACCCAACTGGACTCAGCACAAACACTGCACATACTTTCTTCTGTGCAGGATTTTGATAGCTTGGTAGATTAATTTAGCACATTATTTGTTGATGTTATGACGTTTGTGTGAGGAGAATATATTATGATAGATAGAAACCCAAGCAAAACTGACATATATACTGCACATACTTTATTCTATGCAGTTTATATTTTTTGGTAGCTTTGTAGATTATGTTCGCATATTATTCGTTGATGTTATAAGGTTATATGCTTGAAAAGAGTATATTAAAACAAATAGAAGGCCTGAGAACCCAAGCAAAACTAACATATGTAGTGAACATACTTTCTACTGTGCAGGATATATTTTTTGATAGCCTAATAGACTGTGTTAGTATATTATTCGTTGATGTTATGACGTTATATGCTTGAGGAGAGTATAATATGACAGATACAAGGCCTGAAACCCAAGCAAAACGGAGATATATACTGCACATACCTTCTTCTATGCAGGATATATATTTTGGTAGCTTTGTAGATTATGTTAGCATATTATTCGTTGATCTGATAACGTTATATGTATGATAAGAGTATATTATATTGGATACAAGGCCGGAAAACTCAACACATATATTGCACAAACTTTCTTCTGGGCAGGATATATTTTTTAAGAGCTTATGGAATATGCTAGTATATTATTCGTTGATACTATGACGTTATATGTATGAAAAGAGTATATTATAACAGATACACGGCTTGAAACCCAAGCAAAACTGACACATATACTGAACATACTTTCCTTTATGCAGGATATATTTTTGATAGCTTAGTGGATTGTGTTTGCATATAATTCGTTGGTATTATAACGTTATTTGTATGAGAAGAGTATATCAGATAACAATGCCTGAAAACCCAGCTAAACTCAGTACATATACTGCACATACTTTCTTCTATACTGGATATATTTTTGAGCGCTTAGCAGATTATTTTAGCATATTATTCGTTGACTATGACGTTATATGCATGAGGAGAGAATATTATAATGGATACAAGGCCTGGAACTCAAACTAAACTGACAGTTATACTGAACATACTTTCTTCTGTCCAGGATATATTTTTTGATAGCCTAAGTGACTGTGCTAGCATATTATTCGTTGATATTATGACGTTATATGCTTGAGGAGAGTATGTTTAATGGATACAAGGCCTGAAAACCCAGCTAAGCTCATTACATATACTGCACATACTTTCTTCTATGCAGGATATATTTTTTAATAGCTTATGGAATATGGTATACTTTTCGTTGATCTGATAACGATATATGTATGGAAGGAGTATATTATAACAGATACAAGGCCTAAGAACCCAAGCAAAACTAACATATATACTGAAAAATACTTTCTTCTGTGTAGGATATAATTTTGATAGCTTGGTAGATTTTTTTAGCATATTATTCGTTGGTATTATAACGTTATATGTATGAAAAGAGTGTATTATATCAGATAACGAGGCATAAAAAACCCAGCGAAACTCAATGCATATACTGAACATACTTTCTTGTATGCTATATATATTTTTTGATAGCTTATAGAAAATGTTAGGAATTATTCGTTGATATTATGACGTTATATTCATGAAAAGAGTATATTATGATAGATACGAGGCCTGAAATCCAAACCAAAACGACATACAGTATATACTGAACATATTTTCTTCTCTGCAGGGTAAATTTTTGATAGCTAATATATTGTGGATTATGAAGTATTTGATGTATTAATTGGTTGAGGGAATTTTCTGTGACATTATTACTGTTTTTTTTTTTAAGAATTTTGGTAATGAATGTTGAGAGAAACGTGTGTGGTTTGATGTCGACCAAGAAGAATGTTAATTTGTGTGGTTGATGTGGACTAAGAGTGTTAATTTGTGTGATTTGAAGTGCACTAAGAATGTTAATTTGTGATTGATGTGGACCAGAGATGTTATTTTGTGTGGTTGATGTGCACTAAGATTGTTAATTTGTGTGTGGTTGATTTGGATTGAGAATGTTTATTTGTGTGGTTGATTTGGACTAAGGATGTTAATGTGTGTGGTTGATATGCACTAAGAATGTTAATTTGTGATTGATGTGGACCAGAGAAGATGTTAATTTGTGTGGTTGATGTGTACTAAGGATGTGCACTAAGAGTGTGAATTTGTGTGGTTGATGTGGACTAAGAATGTTAATTTATGTGATTTGAAGTGCACTAAGAATGTTAATTTGTGGTTGATGTGGACCAGAGAAGATGTTAATTTGTTTGGTTGATGTGCTCTAAGATTGTTAATTTGTGTGTGGTTGATGTGGACTAGAGAAGATGTTAATTTGTGTGGTTGATGTGCTCTAAGAATGTTAATTTGTTTGGTTGATGTGCTCTAAGAATGTTAATTTGTGTGATATGATGTTGCCAAAAAATGTCAATTTGTGTGATCTGATGTTGACTGAAAAGAATGTTAATTTTTGTGGTTTGATGTGAACTAATAAGGATGTTAATTTGAGGTTAAGTGAGGTGTGGACATATTAATCGCTATAGACAGTTTCCTTTGACGCATTTTTACAGAAGGAAGAAGGAGAATTATTTTTGTGGTTACAGGTTAGTTTGCAGACAAGGAATTTTGTTGGTGTTAGGTGAGAAAATCGATATATTATAGTTTTACACAATTTTTATACACTGATATATACTGTATATATATATATATATATTTTTTTTTGCAATTTCCCATACTGATAGAAATTTATAGAAGTGAGAAGGAACGAGGAGGAATATTTTAGAGATTTCTGTGTTATTTGGAAGCTTTGGAATTTTGATGGTCTTAGCTGAAAAATTTATATACAATCGTTTTACAAATTGTTTTTACACTGATATGCTTCTTACGTAATTTCTTCTACATTTTGGTAGATAAATATAGAAGTGAGAAGGAAGGAGAAATATTTCTATGATTTACAAGTCACTAGGAAGATTTGGAGTTGTGGTGTTAGGTGAAAAATAGAAGTGAGAAGGAAGGAGGAGAAATATTTCTGTGATATATATTTATAGAAGTGAGAAGCAAGGAGGAGAAATATTTTAGTGATGATAGATATTTATAGAAGTGAGAAGCAAAGAGGAGAAATATTATTGTGGTCATGGATATTTATAGAATGAGAAGGAAGGAGGAGAAATATTTTTGTGATAGATATTTACAGAAGAAAGAAGGAAGGAGGAGAAATATTTTTGTGGTGATTGATATTTACAGAAGTGAGAAGGAAGGAGGAGAAATATTGTAGTGATGTAGATGTTAGTCAGAAGAGAAGGAATTTTGTTGGTATTAGGTGAAAAAATTGAAATTAATAGTTTCACACAATTTTGATACTCTCTGATATGTTTCTAATGCAGTTTCTGTTACATTTTGATAGATATTTATAGAAGTGGGAAGGAGTGAGGAGGAATATTGTTGAGATTTCCATGTTATTTGGTAGGTTTGGAATTTTGATGGCCTATGGTGCAAAAATGGATATATTCACAGTTGTAGGCCATTTTTTTTTTTTTTTTTTTACATATAAACGTTTCTAATGCAATTCCTTTTACATTTTGATAGATATTTTTAGAAGTGAGAAGGAACGAGGAGAAATATTCTTATAATTTACAGGTTACTGAGAAGAGAAAGAATTTTGGGGGTGTTGGTTAAAAAATAGATTTAGTAATAGTTTTTAGACAGTTTTGAATCGGTTCATATGCATTTTTTTCTTATAAATGGTGAGAGATTTTTCATTTTGATTTACAAGTTAGAAGACAAGCAGTTCAGGTCCAGCTGTGACAGATTTTTTTTTGATGAACAGAGGACACCTGTAATCTGGTGTATGGATTTTTTTTTTCTTCATCTGTTTATGTCCTGAAAATAATAATAATAATTTTGGTGGTGTCAGGTTAAGACATATGGATAAATTTCTCTTCCATTAATAAACGTTTTGAGGAATTTTACCAATGGCTTTACTCTTTTTACTCCTAAGTTGGCCTAAAATTGCCACCTCTCCCTCTTGCATGCTGAGCTGTAAGATGAGATTGGCACTAGATTATGATGCTAGTCACAAAGAAGTGCTATCTGAAGTGTATTGTGCGGTATTCTCTTCCATTGTTACAGGTTTTGTGGAATTTCACTCATGACTGTATTTTGACTCTAACTCGGCCTAAAATTGCCACCTCGCCCTCTAGAATGCTGAGTTGTAAGATGAGATTGGCACTAGATTATGATGCTTGTCACAAAGAAGTGCTGTGGAAAGTGTACAGAACGGTAGGATCGTCTCTGCCACTGAGTTACGTGAAATAGGCAGGAAAGGACGATAATGTTGGCCACGTTAGATTGAGAGGAGTTTAGTGGGAGACGAAAAAGCGAAGTTAGAGTGAAAAGAGTATAGGGAAAAATAAGTGTGATTTCTAGCATGCTCAGAGGAATAATAGATTTTGATATTTAAACCTTAGAATTTTAATATATATTTTTTTAGCTGAGGTTAATTTTCCTGTGCATTATTTAGTATTTAGATGGATTATTAATGGTGAATGATGGGAGATGTTATGTTTGTGTGGTGTGTTGTTTACTAAGAAAGCATAGTTACTTATTGTTATTGTTATTATTATTATTTAACCCACCATCCTTTCATTTCTATTATTGTTTTCTCCTTTTTTCATTAACTTTTTTCTCATTCACTACTACTACTACTACTACTACTACTACTACTACTACTACTACTACTACTACTACTACTACTACTACTACTACTACTACTATTATACTACCACTACTACTACTACTGCTGTTTTGCTTTTGTCAAGTAGAGACATTGGCATTTCTTTTTTCATTTTACCCCTTTCATGCTGGGGACAACTCAGGACGATTTTATTCAGCTTAGAGTGAGTGTTAGGAGCCTGTGTGTGTGTGAGAGAGAGAAAGAGAGAGAGAGAGAGGGGGGGGG
>JAGKTI010025142.1:0-14094 GCA_018397915.1 Birgus latro
GTAGGCTGAGGTGGTTTGGACATGTGGAGAGGATGGGGGATGATAATTGGGTACAGAGGGTGAGAAGTGTTAATATTGGGGGAGGGTTTGGGAGGGGTAGACCGAGAAAGACATGGGACGAGGTCATTAAATGTGACTTAAGGGTTAAGGGACTGAACAGGGAAGCTGCCAGAGATCGAGCAGCGTGGAGAGCCGCCATTAGGTGGCCAAGGCCGACACATGCAAGCTTGTTGGAGCCTTCAAAAACTAAACGAACACCGCATAATGCGGCCTCTTTGTCTCTCAAAAAGGGTTACTTTCAATAAAAACAATTATTTGAATAAGGGGACACTACAAAAATTTTCCTTCATTACAATGTGGAGAGGGTGGATGACAATAGAGTGGTGAAATAGGTATATCTGAGTGAATTTGAAGGAGGGAGGAGGTGAGGTAGGCCAAGGAGATGATGGAGAGATATGGTGGATGAGTGTGTGAGAAAGAGAGGTTTGGAAGTCGGTGAGGCTATGGAACTGACAAGAAATCGAGCTGGCTGGATGAATGTTGTGAGGAGAAGTGCATGATCAGGGACTTAACACCCCTTTTTAACATGGCAGCATCCAGATTGACTCTGTCAGATACTTTTATGTGAAGCTACAGAATGCGGTGAATGTTTTGGGTGTATCTGATAGAGTCAGGATTCCGGGGGCTTCAATGATGAGTGAATGGAAGCATGGCCTATTGAATTGGGCAAATTTGGGCTGTCTGGACGTTGCTACTCCTCACCCTGCCCTAGGTTGGGCAAGGAGGTCCTAATGATGATGATGATGATGGTGATGACATACATTGTATATATACAGTAATCTCTCTACTATCCGGACGTCCAGACGTCCACTATCCGGATACATCACTACATCACTATTCGGACATCGTGGGCTGATGGCCGACACCCCCCCCCCCAAAAAAAAAAAAAAGTCAGTTTGAATTTCCCGCCCACGCCGACTAGCTCCCTTCCCGCTCAATCTCCCTCCTACTAGTTCTGTCTCAACTCCTGTGAACAGTGGATGTCTGTCCGATCGTTTGCGGTATTTTCGTTCTTGTTTAAATAATCAAAAGTCACAGTGCTAAGGATTAAGTGTAGTTAAACACTGGATTACTGGACATGATTCAAGAGCAGTTATGACCACTGTAAAAACCTTAGAGATGGGGGTAAAAAACAATCATGGACTGTAAATAAACATTGTCAACTGCTAAATATTTTCCATAATCACTTCTAAATCCTCATTCTCTGGTTACATTTTATTTACTTCATGCTTTGTTTCCCATATTTGGGTGCACAGGCTGTGAAAGAGGTGATTTTCTCAATGATTACCATGTCTCGTACGTTCACTATCTAGTCAACCGGTGAACATTTTTGCCCCACACACTGCTAAATCATAATTTTTCTGGTTACATTTTATTTACTTCATGCTTTGTGTCCCATATTTGAGTGCACAGGCTGTGAAAAGGTGATTTTCTCAGTAATAATCATGTCTGCCTTACTAACCTCAAAATCATCATATTGGGGTTAAAATTTGATTAATTCATGCTTTGTGCCAATTATTTATGTGAATGGAGTCTTAATTAAGTGCTATGCATGTCCAGGAGGGAGGTAGGTAGGTGGTTTTCTGATTTAGGTTAGGTTAGGGTCAAGAAAGACCAGTGCTGTTGGTGAACAGTGAACACCTTTGCCATACCTAACTCTTTTTCTGGTAACAATTTATTTATTTGATGCTTTGTATCCCATATTTTAGTGCATAAGATATGAGAAATGATGATTTTCATAGTGATAGCCACGTCCGACACTTACTTTCACTAAGCTGCCAACTCGTGAACTTCTTTACTCACCTCAAATTTATCATTTTTGGGTTAAAATTTGATTAATTCATGCTTTGTGCCAATTATTTATGTGAATGGAGTCTTAAGTGCTATGCATGTCCAGGAGGGAGGTAGGTATGTGGTTTTCTGATTTAGGTTAGGTTAGGTTAGGGTCAATAATGACTGGTGCTGTTGGTGAACAGTGAACACCTTTGCCATACCTGACTCTTTTTCTGGTAACAGTTTATTTATTTGATGTTTTGTATCCCACATTTTAGTGCACAAGATATGAGAAATGATGATTTTCGTAGTGATAGCCACGTCCGATACTTAATTACACTATCCTGCCAACTCGTGAACACCTCTGCCTTACTTACCTCAAAATCATCATTTTTGGGTTAAAATTCAATGAATTCATGCATGGTGTCCATTATTTAATGCATATGGTGCGAGAAAGGGTGATTTTCATAGTGATTTCCATGTCTGATACTTACTTACACTTGCTGGCAAGTTGCGAGCACCTATGCCTTACTCACCTCTAAATCATCATTTTTTTATTAAAATTCAGTTAATTCATGCGTTGTGTGCATTATTTACATGAAAGGGGACTTAAATAAGTGCTATGCATGTCCGGTAGGGAGGTAGGTAGGTGGTTTTGTGATTTAGGTTAGGTTAGGTTAGGGTCAATAATGACCAGTGCTGGAGCTTCAGGGCCAGTATCCGGACAAGACCACTATCCGGACATGCCTTTGGCTCTATTACGTCGGATAGTGGAGGGGTTACTGTATATGTATATACAGTAAGACCTCACTATAACGGACTAATTGGGGCCCAAGCCAGTCCGAAAAATGCGAAATTCTGATAAAAGCGACATCCGGACTTACCCCTGCTAATCCGGACTTTTTCCGATATATCAGACATTAGTCTGGATTGCATCAGTGGTTTTCACCACCATTGCAGTTTTGTACTGTGTTATACCTTCACTGCATTAATCAAATGGTATAATAATACTGTACTGTGCACTGAAAAACATGTCTTTTACTTGTGTTATTGTGGTGAACATAGCTGAAGTGGTCAGGCTGTCCGGACTGCCTTCTGGCTTTATTGGACTTTTTCCGATATTTAGGAGTTTAGTCCGGTAGCTCCTCGAGTCTGATAAAAGCGAATTCCGGTCTATTGAAGTCCGTTATATCGAGGCTTTACTGTATATGTATATATGTGTACGTTATACTTGTACGCTTCTGACTGGGAATCGAACCCAGAACCTCTTAAATAGAAGTCAGGCGCTGATACCACTCGACCATGGCGTGTAAAAGCTCCGGTCACCTGATTTTTTTGGACGAAACCAGGTAAATCCTTGATGGAAGGATATATTTCAGTGACAACTCATTAGGATTATACCACAGCCCCACACAACTCGGCAAGTGACAGAACAGTTTTAGTCTATCCCAGACACAACATGAGCATCTTAAGATGTTAAAGAAACACACATTAAACGGGTGTGTACAAATATACTTGTACTCTCAAGACTGGGAATCGAACCCAGGACCTCTTAAACAGAAGTCAGGCACTGACATGCATTTAACCTTCCGAGTCCCGACCGATTTTTTATGAAACACCCTCAGAACCTGACCGATTTTCAACTTTTTTTTGGGGGGGGCTCAAATCTCAGCTTTTGGTGAGAAACATCGAAAATTCATAGAGAAATTGCCCTCCTGAGCTTAAAAATGTTGATACAGGTGTCATTCAGCCTTACATTTTTCTTTTTTTCAGGGTACTCTAAAGAAAACGAACTATGGATGGGTTAACTAATTTAAGCCATTTTTAATTACGTATTTGTTTATTTATTTATTTGGTACGAATTTATATGTAGTACAAGTTTATATTGGTTTTCACAATAATATAGGCGATAAAAGCATTGTTCACTCACCCAAAACCCCAGCATATGGCACCTTCCTTTACAACTTTACCACCTCATCACTTCTGTTTTTTCGACCTCTAGCTTCTTTGTATCTTTGTCCTCCACCTCAGGAATTATATTTACCATGAATATCTTCATTAGAGAGACCGTGGGGTAACATATCTTTACTGGCCAGGTTACTGCTAACAGGTAAATTGCCCAGTGTGGGGGGGAGGGGGGGTCAGGTGGGGCCAGGCAGTATACCCGCTTGACAGCAGGTAGAGGAAGGTCTCCCACATATGCCTACCAAAAATCACCCTCGAATGTTTAAAAATGTGCAAACGATGGGCCTTGCAATTGAGTGACGTACGATGCACATCAGTGGGTCTGTCCGCGGAAAAAAACAGTGACGTGCATCGTATGTCGGTGGGGCTCAGCGGGTTAATGTGTGTTTCTCTAACATCTTAAGACGCTCATGTTGTGTCTGGGATAGATTAAAACTGCTCTTTCACTTGCCGAGTTGTGTGGGGCTGTGGTATAATTCTAATGTGTTGTAACTGAAATACAGTAATTCCTCCACTATCTGTTTTAATAGAGCCAAAGGCGTGACTGGAAAGTGGTCTTGTCCGGATAGTGGCCCTGAAGCTCCAGCACTGGTCATTCCTGACCCTAACCTAACCTAACCTACATCAGAAAACCACCTACCTACATCCCTACCGGACATGCATAGCACTTATTTAAGACCCCATTCACATAAATAATGGATACACGGCATGAATTAATTGAATTTTAACCAAAATACGAGGATTTTGAGGTGAGTAAGGCAGAGGTACTCACAAGTTGACAGCAAGTGTAAGTAAGTATCAGATATGGCAATCACTAAGAAAATCACCCTTTCTCACATCTTATGCACTAAAATATGGGCTACAAAGCATGGAATAAATAAATTGTTACCAGAAAATTATGATTTACTGGTGAGTAGGGCAAATATGTTCACCAGTTGACTATATAGTGAACGTATGTAAGGGATGGTAATCACTGAGAAAATCACCTTTTTCACAGCCTGTTCACTCAAACATGGGACACAAAGCATGAAGTAAATAAAATGTAACCAGATAAATTATGACTTACGGGTGAGTAGGGCAAATGTGTTCACCAGTTGACTAGATAGTGAATGTAAGAGACATGGTAATCACTGAGAAAATCACCTCTTTCACAGCCTGTGCACTCAAATATGGGACACAAAGCATGAAGTAAATAAAATGTAACCAGTGAATGAGGATTTAGAAGTGATTATGGAAAATATTTGGCAGCAGACAGTGCACTTTACATGTCTGTGGTGGTTGTTTACCCCACCTCTAAAGCTCTGACAGTGGTGAAAATGCTCTTGAAGCATATACAGTAATCCAGTGTTGAACTGCACTTAATCCTTAGCACTGTGAGTTTTGATTGTTTAAACAAAAACTCATGGCAGTTCAGAGACAACTGTCAGAGTGGCGGGAGGGGGAGACAGTGGGAATGGAATGTAAACAAGGCCGTTCGGTGCCTCGTGGCAAATTCAAACATGCTGGTAGAAAAAAATTGGATTTTTTTTTCTTTTTTTTTTTTTTTTGCAATTTTTTGGAATTTTTGGTTTCGAACATCAGCCTACGATGTCCGAACAGTGGTGTAATGGGATAGTGGTCGTCCGGAAAGTAAAGGGATTACTGTACAGTACTCCCCCACTATCCGACGTAATAGAGCGAAAGGCATGTCCGGACATTGGTCTTGTCCGAATATTGGGCCAGAAGCTCAAGCACTGGTCATTCATGACCTTAACCTAACCCAACCTAAATCAGAAAACCACCTACCTACCTCCCTACCGGACTTGCATAGCACTTATTTAAGTCCCCTTTCACATAAATAATGCACACAAAGCATGAATTAACTGAATTTTAACCAAAAAATGATGATTTAAAGGTGAGTAAGGCATAGGTGCTCACAGCTTGCCAGCAAGTGTAAGTAAGTATCAGACATGGAAATCACTATGAAAATCACCCTTTCTCACACCATATGCATTAAATAATGGACACAAAGCACGAATTAATGGAATTTTAACCCAAAAATGATGATTTTGAGGTGAGTAAGGCAGAGGTGTTCACTAGTTGGCAGCTTAGTGTAAGTAAGTGTTGGACGTAGCTATCACTATGAAAACATCATTTCTCATATCTTATGCACTAAAATATGGGATACAAAGCATCAAATAAATGAATTGTTACCAGAAAAAGAGTTAGGTATGACAAAGGTGTTCACTGTTCACCAACAGCACCGGTCATTCTTGACCCTAACCTAACCTAACCTAAATCAGAAAACCACTACCTAACTCCCAACTGGACATGCATAGCACTTAATTAAGACCCCATTCACATAAATAATTGGCACAAAGCATGAATTAATGGAATTTTAACCCCAAAATGATGAATTTGGGGTGAGTATGGCAGGGGTGTTCATGAGTTTGCAGCTTAGTGTAAGTAAGTATCGGACGTGGCTATCACTACAAAAATCATCATTTCTCGTATCTTATGTACTAAAATATGGGATACAAAGCACCAAATATATAAATTGTTTCCAGAAAAAGAGTTAGGTATGGCAAAGGTGTTCACTGTTCACCTACAGCACCGGTCATTCTTGACCCTAACTTAACCTAACCTAACCTAAATCAGAAAACCAACTACCTAAATCCATACCGGACATGCATAGCACTTAATTAAGACCCCATTCACATAAGTAATTGGCACAGAGCATGAATTAATTAAATTTTAACCCAAAAATGATGATTTTGAAGTGAGTAAGGCAGGGGTTCTGCCAACTTACTACATAATGAACGTAAGGAAGAGACATGATTATTACTGAGGAAATCACCTTTTCACAGCCTGTGCACTCAAATATGGGTCACAAAGAATGAAGTTCATAATATGTAGCCAGAAAAATTATGATTTATAGGTGTGGGGGGCGAAAATGTTAACCAGTTGACTAGATAGTGAACGTATGTAAGAGACATGGTAATCACTGAGAAAATCACCTCTTTCACAGCCTGTACACTCAAATATGGGACACATAGCATGAAGTAAATAAAATGTAACCAGAGAATGAGGATTTAGAAGTGATTATGGAAAATATTTAGCAGTTGACAATGTTTACCTACAGTCCATCATTGTTGTTTACCCCCATCGCTAAGGTTTTTACAGTGGTCATATTTGCTCTTGAAGCATGTCCAGTAATCCAGTGTTTAACTACACTTAATCCTTAGCACTGTGACTTTTGATTTTTTAAACAAGAACGAAAATACCGCAAAAGATCGGACAGCCGTCCACTGTTCACAGGAGTTGAGACAGAACTAGTAGGAGGGCGATTTGGCAGGAAGGAAGCTAGTCGACACGAGCGGGAAATTCAAACTGACGCGGTCGGACAAAATCGGATTTTAACAAAAAAATTGAATTTTTGGGCATTTTGGGGGGCTGACAGCCCACGATGTCCAAATAGTGAGGGATCCGAATAATGGGTGCCCGAATAGTAGAGGGATTAGTGTATTTTCTTCCATCATGGATTTACCCGGTTTCGTTAAAAAAAAATCTGGTGACCGTATCTTTGACACGCCATGGTCAAGTGATATCAGTGTCTGACTTCTATTTAAGAGGTCCTGGGTTCGATTCCCAGTCAGGAACATATAAGTATATTTGTACACATGCGTTTAATGTGTGTTTCTCTAACATATATGTACTATATAAATATATACATATCTATCTATCTATCTCTCTATCTATCTGTTATTACCAGATGTCTTAATCCCATACAGGGTGGCCACAAACAAATTGCCTCCACGTCGCTCTGTCCATCGCCATTCCACTGCCCTGCTCCCAGCTTACACCCCCCCCTCCCTCTCTCATATACCCCTCCACTCCATCCCTTCATCTCATCCTTGGCTTCCCCCCCTCTCCCCCCCTCCACCTCACTCACATACTCTCTCCTCATCAGTCTCTCACTCTCCATCCTCTCCATATCCCTAACCTACCTTATTGTGTTTCTCCTAATGCTTCCTATCACATCCACATCCACACCACAACGCTCCTTCACTTCCTCATTTGTCAGTCTGTCTCTCCATGTGACTCCACATGTTCCTTTCAAATAACTAATTTCCACTGCTCTAACTCTTGATTTCTCTTCCTCCAAAAAGGTCCAAGCTTCATTTCCATGTTAGAGTTGGTATCACAATACTGTCATGTAGCAGCTTTTTCACTTCCATGTTCACTTCCCCATTTTTTATCACTGATTTCAAGGATATATGTATACAGTATATATATACACCAGGTTCCTGCGCTCCTCTGTGGGGCGACGTAGGATTGAATGATGATGATGATGATGATGATGATGAAGATGTTATATATATAAAGTTATAAAACAGATACAGGGTTGGGCAGTGGATGTTGGAGTGGCCCTAGTGAGAGAGGGCAGTGTTTGGAAACTGCCTGTACTGTTGTTTGCAGATGATACTGTGTTGTTGAGTGAAGATGAAGGGGAGCTGCAAGGCTTGGTAGATGAGTATGGGAGAATGTGTAAGAAACAGAATCTTAAGGTAAATGTAGGGAAGAGTAAAGTGATGGTCTTCGAGATAAGTGAATCCAGTGGATGTAGAGTGAGATTGGATGGGGAGGATATGGAGAATGTGAGGACATTTAAGTACTTGGGTAGTGTGATGAGTAAGGATGGAAGTCTGGAGGGTGAAGTGCTCGAAAAGGTGCAGCAGGGAAGGAAGGTTGCTGGTTCACTGAAAGCAGTGATAAGAAACAGGGAAGTGAGCATGGAAGTGAAAAAGTTGTTACATGACAGTATTGTGATACCAACTCTAACTTACGGAAGTGAAGCTTGGACCCTGTTGGAAGGACAGAAGTCAAGAGTGAGAGCAGTGGAAATGAGTTATTTGAGAGGAGCATGTGGAGTCACATGGAGAGACAGACTAACAAATGAGGAAGTGAAGGAGTGTTGTTGTGTGGATGTGGGCGTGATAGGAAGCGTTAGGAGAAACACGTTAAGGTGGTTTGGGCATGTGGAGAGGATGGAGAGTGAAAGACTGACGAGGAGAGTGTATGTGAGTGAGGTGGAGGGGGGGAAAGGGAGGGGGAGGCCGAGATGAGATGGAGGGATGGAGTGGAGAGGTACATGAGAGAAGGGGGTGAGAGTTGGGAACACAGTAGTGAAATGGTGGGGGACAGAGTGACATGGAGGTGATTTGTTTGTGGCCACCCCATGCGGGAATGAGGTGTCTGGCAGTAGATAGGTAGATTGATATATAAAGTAAAACTTGTTTTAAAAAATATATTTTTTCCTCATGGAGACCTCTCCTTCTTTGTTATAAAAAAAAAGAAAAAAGTACTCTCCATTTTTGACCAGCTCAGAAACAAACATTGGGGGGGTGGCCTCCCCACACTGCTTTCAGTTGGACCATCCCTGGCAGTGTGGGACAAATCTGGTCACCTGTCAGTGTGGTGATCACTTGTCTTTGATAGTTGTCATGGCTTGAAGAAATGGCCAACATGCCAGCTAATAATACCTTGTTTCAAGGTAATAAACACTCTAAACTTAGCAAAATATGAGATGATTATATATACAAAGTGGCAAATTATGTAGCTAGATTAGAAATTTGGAATATGTCACAATCACTACCTAACGCTCATACCTACATACTGAGAAGGTAAAAATTATACTCTTTAAAATCTATTTTAACATTTGTGCATTTCCTTGCAGTTTGAGACAGATATCCATCAGCTTGTGGTAAAGGAAGATGGAGTGTATGTGCTGTTTACCACTGGGCATGTTGAAGATATGGTCACAGCAGTCAACACCCGCAAAGAGCCAAAGCCAGGTTTCTTGAAAGCAGGAGAGTCCATCAGATACGTCCATATTCTCCAGAAGGCAGAATATTTAGTCATGGTTGTCGAAAGGCCGGTAGGTGAACAGTTCAGTATGACAAATGTACACACAGAGTGGAAGGGAAGTAGAGGAATGGGATGAACTGCTATAGTCCAAGAATGTGCTTTTTGTTTATGTTTGGAGGAGGCTGTAGCATGGGCCGAACAGGGTGGTACTCCCAAGGGGAATGGGAAAGCTGGTGATAGGGAGAGCTGGGGCTCGTGTTTCACTAGCTACCTAACCATCCCCCTTTGTTGACCTTTTCAGTGTGACAGTAACATGGAGAGTAGTCCAGCATACTCTCCCAAACATATCCTCTATCTGTCGTATGCACTACACCATATACGGTTTAGATATCACACAGCGTATTCCACTACGTTACAAGAGCATGCAGCCATAAAACTTTGCCCCCGCTACCTAGTGGTGGAAGGCGTGATGGGGGTTCTGCCAGCATAGGTCATGGGTCCGGGGCAAGGTGGGGCTTGAACCCGTGCTAGAGGGTACAGGGCATTGCAGTTCCTAGGCTGTCGTTTCCGCCCAATAGAGAGGGGCCCGAACCTGGGAGTAGCGCCCCAGGAGGCTGCCCTATCAGTGTGTGTATAATGGCGGGGCAGTTGCAGTGCCAAGGCAAGCTTGGAGGGTGTCCCTGCAGCTGTCCTGGCAGGGTGCCCCGAGGCCACTACCACAGCCACTGGTAAGCTGGTGGGCTAGGGGTCCCAGATCCATTGCCTGGACCTGAGACTGTGCAGTGGGTGGGGCCTGTGGAATGTTTACCCCCCCCCCCTTTATCATTACCAACTATGACTAAATACAAGGATAAGCATCAGAGCAAGCCTGAGGACATTAAATCACCCAGGAGGATGAGAGTGGGTTCGTGGAACATGGAAAGTTTGAGGGGAAGAGCGAGGAAAGTCGTTGAGGCATTCAGTTGGAGGTGGGTGGATGTGGCATGTTTGCAGGAAGTCCAGTACAGGGGTGGATCAGCCAGAAAGATTGTTGGGAAGGATTGCTACTATAAGTTGTTTTGACGGGGGGACTGACGGATATGGTGGTGTGGGTGTGTTGGTTGCGGAGAAATGGGTGGAATATGTTATGAATGTTATGAGAGTAAGCGATAGGATATTGGTAGTGAAAATTTTGTTTGGTGGAATGATGATTGCAATTATATCGGCATATGCTCCACAGGCAGGGTTGGATGAGGTAGAGAAGGATAGATTTTGGGATGATTTAATACCTGTAGTAGGTGGTATGGGGGATGATGAGATAGTGGTTTTAGGAGGGGATTGAAATGATCATGTGGGTGAAGCAGCACAAGGTTATGAAGGAGTCCACGGAGGATGTGCATATGGTATGAGAATTGCGGGAGGGGAAAGAATACTTGAGTTTGGGGAGGCAATGGACATGATTGTGTGCAACACACATTTTAGAAAAAGAATGAGTAGGTTGATTATGTATGAATTTGCAGGAAATAGCAGTCAGATAGATTATTTTCTGGTCAGGAGGGTTGATAGGAGGTTGGTGAGGAATGTTAAGTTATAGGAAGTGAGGAGTGTGTGCAGCAGCACAAACTACTGATTTGTGACATGGTGCTTAATTAAAGAACAAATGATGAGAAGGAGGACATTTGTACCTACAAGGAAAATATGGAAGCTGGAAAACCAAGTAGTAAGGGATGCCTTTTATAGTGAGATGAGGAGAGTGGTGGCTAAACAGGGAGCCGTAGGCAGAGGCATTAATGAACAGTACAGAGCCCTTAAGAACAAGCTCTTGAGAGTTACTGATGCAATATGCGGTTGGACAAGAGGCCCACCAAGACATAAAGTAACTTGGTGGTGGGATGAGGGTGTAGAAGCCGCAGTTAAGGAGAAAAGAAGGCTTTTCCTGGAATGGAAGAAGGGTGGTAACAGTGAGGAATACTTGGTTGCCAAGCATAGGGCTAGAAGAGAGGTATATAGGGTGAAGTCTGAGTCACAGAGACTTTTACTTGATAACCTAAATCATGGGGAAAGGAAAAATGTGATATTTTGTTTGACAAATCAGGTGAAGAGGGATAAGTGGGATATTGTAGGTGAGCAGTGTGTGAAGAATGATGAAGGAAGGGTAGTGGTGAACAGTGGGGATATTAAAGATGCATGGAGAGAGCATTATACCTGTTTGTTGAATGAGGAGTTTGATTGGGACTGGGAAGGTTTGGAGCCAGCAGATCCAGTATTTGGCCCTTGGCCTTTGATTGATGCTGATACTGTGAATGAGGCAATAGGCAGGATGCGGGTGGGGAAGTTAACAGGTGTGTCTGGGTTGACTGCCGAAATGTTGAAGGCTTCAGGAGATATAGGAGTGAGGTTAGCCACTGACCTGATAAATATGATTATCAGTGCTGGGCAGGTGCGCAAGGACTTGCGCAAAGCACAATTGCGTACCCTCGCTCTCCGGTGAATATCGTTTGCGTACATTGAGAGGACTCTCCTTACGTGCTAAGGGGTCTTTGTATGCAGCATGTGTTAGGAGTGTGATGCTGTATGGTAGTGAGACCTGGGCAGTAAAGGAAGAAGATATTTGCAGGTTTAAACGTACAGAAATGACAATGATTAGGTGGATGTGCAGTGCGTCCCTGCGTGCAAGGCCTGGGGGGGCTGGGTTTACGATAGAAGAGTTGAGAGGTAGGATGGGACTGGAGTGTATTGGTGTTGTGATGAGGAGAGGTAGGCTGAGGTGGTTTGGACATGTGGAGAGGATGGGGGATGATAATTGGGTACAGAGGGTGAGAAGTGTTAATATTGGGGGAGGGGTTGGGAGGGGTAGACCGAGAAAGACATGGGACGAGGTCATTAAATGTGACTTAAGGGTTAAGGGACTGAATAGGGAGGCTGCCAGAGATCGAGCAGCGTGGAGAGCCGCCTTTAGGTGACCAAGGCCGACACATGCAAGCATGTTGGAGCCTTCAAAAACGAAACGAAACGAAACGATTTTGCACCGCATGAGACCATGTGCAATATTGCGCTTTTGTTTGTGAAAAGGCAGGTGCGAAAGTGCAAAGTTAGTTGCACTTGCACAAATGAATTTACACTTGTGCACCTGCCTTGCGCACGTGTCCATCCACAGGACACGTGGTCTTGGGAGCTGCCCGCATGGCTGGACGAGGGATGGAAGAGACTCGGGCGGGTCACGAGGGCTGGATTATTTGGGGGGAGGTGGGAGAGTAGTAGCATTTCTTAAAATGCTTCAACATTATTATTATTAATGAAAAATAATAAATTAAAAATACAGTAAACCCTTTATAAGCCGAACTATATGGGGCTCTACCCTGGTTCGAATTACCAATTTTTCCGGCTTACTGAATTTTCACCCCCCAAAATTGCTAAATTACTGAATTTTCACCCCCCAGAATTGCTAAGACAATACCTATTACTTGTCCTTTCAACACTAAATTAAAGAAGCATATATAAATAAATAAGTTATGACAAAAAATAATTTAGTGCATTTAATAAACATTTAACCCCTTCAGTGCTGGGTGTATTTTCATTTTGTTCTTGCTGCCACCAGACAATTTTAGTCAGTGTAGGTTGGATCTGCGGAAGTGCACGGGGTTGGTACAGCCTTCGTTAGCCTCTTCAATATGTGAGTCCAGTCTTGAGTGCCATAAAATCGGCTGGAGGAAGCGTAAATAAAGTAGAAATAGACGTCACAGTACTGAAGTGGTTAATTGGTAGAAAATCATTCACAGAGGCTGTACAGACTGTTGGTAGTGTGTGTTGGAGATGGATTTTCACCCCCCCAAATTGCAATAGCAATACTTATTACTTGTGTTCTTAACACTAAAGTAAAGGAGCATATACAGTGTATAAATTAATAAAGAAAGACAAAAAAGAAAGAATTCAGTGCACATTCTCCCCCAGTATCCCTGCTTGTCGTAAGAGGCGACTAAAAGGGTTGGTGGTGGGTTAGTGCCCCACCCCGTAAAAACAACTAACTAAAAATACAAACAGGAAGCCTCGGACCAGGACTGACCAAAAGTTGACGAAGAAAGAATGGACAAAGGACCTGATAAAGATTGCGACTTGGAATGTAAGGGGTATGAATGATGAGGTGAAAGAGAGAGAGATTGTACAGGTGCTTGAGAGTGCAAAAGTGGATATATGTGGAATAACTGAAACTAAATGGGCAGGTGAGAGTGTGAGAGAATGGGAATATGGATGGGGTATATGCGCGGGAGTGGGTGAGAATGAGAGGGCGAAAGAGGGAGTATGTATTGTTGTGAGCAACAGGTGGAAGGAGAATGGTGCATATGGTGTGAGGAATGTGGAAGGGGAAAGAATACTCGAGTTTGGGGAGGCTATGGACATGATTGTGTGCAACACACATTTTAGAAAAAGAGTGAGTAGATTGATTACGTACGAGTCCGGGGGAAATAGTAG